>SMGT01012335.1:421796-441982 GCA_004794575.1 Lanistes nyassanus
CCCCCCCCCCCAACCTGGTTGCTTTCTTCTCCCCCTACTCTAAAGCAGGAAACGAAAAGGCCGGGATCCAATGATGCTTCACCACCTCACTAGTCTACGAAAAAGATCTTGTGACACGCCCAAAGATAGTGTTGACAATGTTGAAGTTTTTTCAGCCAAACCATCAAATGTAAAGCAGATATCAATTTCAAGCATTTTCAGATAATATTATGATCTACAGTGTGATTAATCAGCATTCTCACCGAGTTTGGCACGATGCAGAAATGTGAGTTGGTACTTTTGACGGACAAGACTGCAACATGTAGGCAATGAAGAAAAGTTCAGTGAATCAGTGACCCTGGAAGACTGTGAATAGAAAAGTTTTGTTTTCTAATTCTTTCAACTTCTTTTTAATACAGATATATCATTTAATAACTTCATTTACAATATTTGTCAGGAGAGGCCCACAAACTGGTCTCTAACTTCCATTTTTTTATTTCTGAAAGGAGGGCTTCGCCCATTCTTGTCAGGGACTGTTCTTTGCCCTGACTAGAATCTGGATCAGCTCACAGACTTCTGATCATTGTCCATACTTTTTAATAAGCTATGAAAAATGTTCACCTTTCTGTCTGCTGCTGTATTTTCTTGCAAGTACATTTCAGGTGGTTCCATTCTATGACAGACACTCCAGTTCTCCCCTGAAAAAGGTGGCCTTGAAAACGAAGCCTTTGCAGATGGCAGATCATTCTGTAAGATAGCTGCTACATGGAGTGAAACGAATGTCAGCCGTTTTCTTCTTGCACTGTACAAGTTACATATTTCCCCAAAATGGTAGGTATTGACTGTTGCTTTTTTTTTAAAAAGGCATGTTTTTCTAACTTGGATCTATATCTTTTGTTGTTTATTTATTCTCTCAGACTCAGCACAATTAGAAAAAACAAACACCAGATTTACTGTATATCCGACTGTATTGCAGCCACCATTAGGACATTGTACTAAAACATGCAGAGTAGAATTGGGAGGCACACCTTCACACATGATTGAGATTAACATAACACACATGATTGAGATTAACATAATACGAGCAAACAGCAAGAGATGGCGGCTGGGACCATTTCACGCTCATTGTATATTTACCTGTAGCATGAAAATTATTGACCATGAATCAAGATGAATAGGAATTTTAGAAAATTTAGCTGACCTAATTTTATTTGGAAAAAAAGAAACCTTACAAAA
This sequence comes from Lanistes nyassanus, assembly GCA_004794575.1. Classification (NCBI taxonomy): domain Eukaryota; kingdom Metazoa; phylum Mollusca; class Gastropoda; order Architaenioglossa; family Ampullariidae; genus Lanistes; species Lanistes nyassanus. Next base: position 423,012 of record SMGT01012335.1, read on the forward strand.
CAAGTTATTCTGCACCAATTACACAAAGCTAAACAAATGAATAAATTTCTCTTGATTTTGGTTGACCTTTGTTGGTCTCAGTAAATAGCCACCCCCCCCCCCAAAAAAAAATCACAGCCATGAACGACAGTGATTTTGCTGCGAGCTAACACTGAAAGTGGTTTACAAAAATTGCCGTTATTTTCAGTATTTAGAATGGTTGCAAAGAGTGCACAATTCATTTTCTCCAGACAGAATGGTGCTGCAGAGTATAGCAGGGTTCATTTCCTCCATGGTTTCAACACATCTCTACCCCCTTTAAGAAGTAACATAACAGATCCACTTTACTTTGATTACATTCAAGAATGACATCTTTTCACCCCACATTCTGGCATTAAGCTTACCTCGTCTCCCCACCTGCTATACATTTACAGACCAGTCTCAACTGCAGAACAGGGATCCAAATAAAAGGAATGTGGTGACAAGATCTTGCAAGCAAAACCAACACAAAAAATTTTCTTGACATAAAGCATTGGCAACAGAACACAGCTGGCGATTACGTGACAGCAAACCTCTGACACTGATCTTTTATTGATATTGTCTATTGATATTGATAGCTCATAGTCTATCATGTATACTATGATATGCCTCTAGAAGAATTCAAGAAATAAGAAACAGTTGATGAGAAGTTCCATCTTGACAGCAGATAAAGAATGAGTAACAATCAGCATGACCCAAGCCCATTAGATTGCACATTAAAAGAAATATTTTGTAAGTTCAGCAGATAATTTCTTCATACCACAAACTTCGGGTGAGCACGTTTCTGATTTACCAATGTTGTTGAGTGGTTGTTGTCCTGGACTAAGTCTGGTCTGGGTGAAGCCATGACACAACATCATTAACTATCTGCAAGAAGCACAAGCCCTTCTTTTGGGGCATCTCAAAGGGCATGTGAAGCAGTTGCAAAGAGACAAAATGTGGTTGATTGATGCATTTTGATGTTGTGAATCACTTCTGCTTTAGGTTTTATCTGCATACAAATAGTTTAATTCCAGTCACGCCCAGAATGTCACAATGCATGGATGCACCAGGGACAAGAGGGGTCATTTTCCTTGCCAAGTGATATCATGATTAGCGTAAGGTGAGAGCACTCCAGCTGATGACACTCGCTTTGGCCTTCCTCAAGTATCCACAGAAACATGAGCAAATGACATTAAACACTGCCTTGTGGGTCTCGGGACTAGATCATTCCATTTAAAATTATGGAATATGGTAAAATGAACGACACAAGTACAATAGCCCAGAGATAGTGTCAGTGTGGCAAAAAATGCCTAAAGCAAAACACTGTGGGATCATCGGTGAGCTCTGTTTACCTAATATGGAAAGCTGGGGCTGTAGCACAACAACGTTAGTTTGGCTCCAGAGACTGTCCAGTGATGCTATGTGTAGGTGGGTGGGGTTAAGGTACACTCAATCAACCACTCAGCCAGACACTTGGATAACAGATCTGTGGATGGCACTGCACGTTTAGAGTTGGAAGTGGGGGTAGCTTCATAGTGGTGACATCACTGGGTAGGATTTGGGCAGTGGTGACATGACCGTCTTTAATCGCAGGGAGCATGTGCTGATCATTACTGGCTAAAAATGATCTCCCGTGGTTGGTGGACGGATTAAGTCTTTCATCTGAGCAGGACAGCAGGTCATCCACCCATGCCTTGTTCTTCTTAGTTGACACATAGTACTAGCACAGTTCTACAGGGACAGTCTGAGACAGAGTTCTACAAGGACAGAGTCTGAGACGCAGAGTTCTACGAGGACAGTCTGAGACACAGAGTTCTACAGGGACGGACAGCTTGAGACACAGAGATATGCAGGGACAGACAGCCTGAGACACTGAGTTCCAAGAACAGCAGAGTGACAGACACAATCCTACAAGCAATTACTCTAGACAGACAGGTGGGGTGAAGTTATCAGAGATGACTTCAAATAAATGAAATTTGATCAGGTCACTGTCAGAATCCATGTGGAACGATGGCAGAGAAACCCCCACACCTATGCATATCTTATGCCACCGACAGTTTGGAGTATTTTTTTTAAAACTTCTTCAACCAGTTTCAGCTATTTAGGTAGCATTTCTTTTACTTTTCTGGATTGTGTACAATTTATATAACCTAGAAAAGCGGAAGGGATTTAGAATGTCAGAATGCATCGATTCATCATAACTTGTCTCTTAATTCACCAGCCCTTTAAATTTAAAGCTCACATTTTTTCTGAATTCATATTCATCCTACCAGTGTTCAATAACTGGCACTATCACTGAAATATGTGATGGCACAATGAACGCTTCCATATACAAGAAACTTGCAATTTGATGAGTTTAGGCAAAAGAATTTTACCAGTGTCAGATGCGTAGGCACCTGTCAAAGCTTCCTTTCCTGCCTTTTGCTACATGCTGTGAATTTGACTCTTAACTAGTTGCCACAAACATGTGAGATTAATCAACATAATCTATACTCTTTAAGAGTGGATTCTGCAACATAAATGATGAGATCTATAACAATTTAAAAGAACAGATATTTGCCTTTCCCCAGTTTGCACATGATGTCTAGTTCAGACATAGTAAAAGTTTCAATGAGAGGAACTGACAAATAGCTTAACTGCTGTGAATTTTGTAAACTTTGTCATCATTATTTTTGATAGAGCTTTTTTGTCCCTTAAAAAAGAGATATGGATTTTTTGAACTTGCCAATGGATCACCACACGAAAGAGCTGTTTGCATTTCCGAACAATCCCTGCCATCAACACCATGACCACAGCACCAATTTCATTACACACTGTCAAACTTTAAATTTCACAAAAATGAGAAAAGAAAAAAGAAAAACCAAAAGTGGTCACCCAAACAAAATGGAAACTTTCAACCTGAAACGAGCTTTAAAAATGCCAACAAACAGGATGGGTTTAACATCCAAGTGTGCAAATAAATAAATTAAAAAAAATTGTAAAGAAAGAAGCAGAAAACCACAAGTGTGGAAGTAAAACTAAGAACGCTTAACGGCAGACTCTGACCTTCAACACAGCTTCTTCATGATTGGAGTGTCTCTGAATGTGTAATTCTCGCAAAAATGTCCCAACACTGTAGACAAACATTAGATATTCCAAGATCAAGCCTGCACCTGCACTGGAACCTTTCTGGTCGAACACACATTTTCTTTGCTACACCAAAATCACTTAAAGATGCAGCATGCAGGGATGATTATGCTTTTAGTGGGATAAATATTTTTGACACCTCTTGCTGCTGCTCGGATAAACCTGAAAACTTTGCAGAAAATAAATCACAGTGACCAGCTGATATAGTGAATGCACGCAAGGTGGGTCCACTGTGAATGCATGCTGTGACTGATCTTAAGATTGGTGAGCCAGGTTTACTTCTGGACAAATGATGTTCTATCCCAAGTCTGGCCAAAGTGATGATCACTATGGTTGTAAAATAGGGCATGTGGCATGCAGCATGAACCATTGCCACCATATGGAAACTATCAGAAATTGTATCCACCTCTCCAACTCCATTTTTTATGTGTTGTTTATTGTTTCTTCTTGGCTTCTAATTCTTTATTTTCATCTAATGTTTCATCTAACGTACATTGAAACAATAAATGAAAATACTCCTGCAAGCACTATCTCCACTGCTGGCCTAGTCTGTAAAAGCAGCTGCATGACAAGAGAAGGCAGCCATTGTCATTATTTCAGAACAGCTGGACAAAGTGTTTGATAAAATATACATCAGTCTGCACATACAAAATCCCCCTGGCCCCCAAAACAAAAAGAACACAAGGAGAACATTATCAGGTTTATCTTTTGCCATCGAACAACAATGTTCCTTGCTTGCAGAATTTTGTAAAGCTATATAATTTCTCATATCACACACTGACTTATGCAGATATCACTATCTAAAAATGACATCAAAAATGAGTCAAACTTTTTTCCAAGGTAAATGTAATGCTGAAATTCAGTCAGAACTGGTCTGGCAGATAGCTATAACAGTTCAACAATCCATGTCACTTCTGAAAACATCCTCCGAGGTCAACAATCCACTAATAAAAAAATACTGTTCAAAAATTCAAACACCTCCCTCCCACTAATCCAGCTTTGTAACAAAATGCAAGATGAAATATCGTGTGTTATGGACAGTTTTCAGATAAAAGGGCAAACATGGAATTTAGAAACATGAGCCCCATGCATGGTAATTTAAAAAACTGATTTCTGAAGGTAAAATGTAAATGAATAAAATGAAGCATCCAATTTTGAAAAAATCATCTTCGTCATGCAAACTCCTTTGGAAACCAGCATTAAAGTTGCCTACATGAGAAATATTGAAATCTATATATAAATGCACATATATATATATATAAACCATGTTTGGCATATATACATTATGTACATACAAATGTGCATACTGGATACATTATATACATAACTGTGTATAAATGTAATATGTATACATTATGTACACCGATGTACTTGTAGGTATGCATACATTATATATGTATATAAAATGTATAGTATGGTCTCTCTCTCTATATATATTTATATAAATGTATAGATTTTGTAGTCAACATCTATTTATTATGGCTGTTTATAGCGTTCAGAGAGAACAGTGTGAGTGGGAAAAGAAAACTGTTTAGAAATATTTATAACTACACTATAACTACACAAATCAGCCCCGTCTATAAACAAGGGTCTACGCTAACACTTCCAACCTGAGTTTTCCTCCTATGATCTCAATAACCTAATTGTTTAGATTAATGATAACAGTATATACAGGTAATGCACTTTTTGTGTAAAGCATTCTGGCAGCAAACTGTCCAACAGGTTTAGAAAACAACGCACAACAGAAGAAAACTTAAAAGACGAATTCATGAGACACAGCACATGTCTTCAGCCACACTACGAAGATCTCCATCCAACAGGTTCTTCACAACAGCTTTGGCAATGTATCCTGTAGTGCCATTGCGTACATGTGGAGGGGTGTTGAAAAAGCGATACATATCTTCCTGCTTTTCTCGGCCCTCTGTCTGATTCAGGTCTTTTTGAAAATCTTCGTATGCTTCATGGATGATCTGCAGACAATGTGTACAAAAATAACTTTTTATTTGAAGTAAATAATTTTACTGATTGAAGATGCCCTAATGCATGTGTTACACAGAATTAGTACTGTTGTTTCCTCCAAACTTAACTGTTGTGCCACCAGAAAGCACTGGCAATAACTTCACCTGCTATGGAAATAGACCCACTACTAAAATTGCTTTGTCTGGTTTTTTAGTACCGAATCAATCCAAATGGTTACCTACAGTAAAGGGTAAGACAGCGACAGGGAAGTTTCAAATTTTTGAAAGGCTAGTTACTTGACTTCTGAAATTCATGAGCTTATTTAATTTGCCACTTACCTCTTTTTGTTTTTTTGTTACAACTACAATAGGCATTTTTAGAAATTGCTGCTGCAGCAGCTTGAGGTCGGGGTGGGGAAACGATTGTCTAAAGGGCTAGTGATTTGATTTTTTAATGGTACAGCAAGATTTTGAATGGTCATGGGTCAACCAGCTACTGCCTTTGTCAGCCTTCCAGCGATGAGGGAGGGGGTAAAGAGCATGGGGATGGAGGAGAGGGGAGGAGGCTGTAGTGCCTGGAGAGACCCCACCTCTCAACAATGGCCAGCCTTGTAAGCAGATGCCACACGCATGTGTACCAGACACAAGACCCCAAGTCAGACCATCTTATCACAAGCACGTGCTACTACTACACCATAGGTGATCCCTAGAAAACTTTGAATCTGAAACTTTGTGAAAATGTTACAAATTAAAATGAAATCTCTCATAATTATAGCACAGACAACTGGGACTAGTCTATCTGGCAAGTGGCACGGAAAATTCCTCCTCTCCCTCAATCATGCAGGTCAAGAGGATGGACATCGCTAAAGCATCCAGATAAAAGCTGTATCATAAGATGAGCTTTTCCTAAATATGTTGCCCCGCTTATAAAAGAGTGATTACAACCAAATATAAATGGAATAAACTCAGCTTTGTGCACACAAATATGTAGTGCCTGTCATGAAAACATCCTATTCTCAGACATTTTCACAACAAACAGCTAGGAACAAGTTTGCAACACTGACAATCACACACTGCTTTAGAAGGAAACCATGCTACATCTCCATTTATTCTCTTAAACCAGCTCCATGAAACTGATTCTACATGATTTATCCAGATCAATCAACATCAACCAATAAACCCTTCACAAATGAATCATTCTCTTTATTCAATGATTCACTGACATGTATATACAAAATGTCTGATAACATCTGAGGATAGGGCGTTTTCATGACACTGCTAAGCATGCTCAGCTTTGGTCAGACAAATGTGTACGTCCTGCAAGGCCAGATTTGCCCAAATGTGTTACTGTGTAGCATCATACATGCTCAGCTTTGTGAGACAAAAGTGTAGCACCAGACACGACTGAGACAACAACCAGGACAAGGCAAGGCAATGTATGTGTCTTATGATGGGTTTACAGTGTCAGCAACTGCCATCGGTTCATTAAATATTGTGATGATTATTGATGGCTGACATTGCTTACCTGGTCCATGTTGACCGACTGGTGAAACATTAGTTCAGGATTGCGCTCCAGAATGGTGGACACCACCATGAATGTCTGCAACAAACCAGTCCTGCTTAGCAACAGAAGAGTGCTGTACTTAGCAAAAGAAAAGTCTTATACTCAGCAATGAAACAGTGCTCTGGCAAGTCCCCATGAATATGGGAAACATAACAGTTCTGTACTAGCAGCATAGCAGTCCTGTGCTTAGGGCACTGCATTTTATTGACCTTCAGTAACAGCTCTGGTCTGTTTGTGTATGAAAGTGACTGCACACTGTACTAGCCAAGCTATGTGGTGACTCGAACAACTGTTGTTCCCTTTGGAAAGAAAAAAATTAGGAAGCTGTGACAATGAACTAAGCTCATTTTGTCTTCAGGACATTTTGTGACTTCTCCGCCTGCCTATTTTCAAATTAGCTAAAAATTTTTGTCTTATGGCTTACGTCCAGAAAAAAGGGAAAAAAGTGACATGGCTAGCCTAACAGCTACAGAAAAGGCGAAAAATCGAGACACAGCCTTAAAATTTAGACATCACTGTTGTCCCAGAGTATATGGTACCTCGTCCACCCCACCCGTCTGAAATTGGAGTAGTAAGAGACAAGTAGAGAGAGAGGTGAATAGGTGAGATCTGAGGGAACATCAGGTATCTGTACAAAACCATGCACAATACTGGTTGTTACGGGTCACAAAAATGCCACACAGATGTGTTGCAGTTTGCATAAAGGTAGGCCTCACCTCAACCATTAGTTGCCTGTATGTAGGGTCAGGGATTTTACTCAACATCTGTTCAACCAGCAGAGAGAAGTTCATTTCATACATTGTCATGTCGGACAGCGTGGGTTGCTGTAGGCATACAAGAAGCAGACTTCACAGCATTGTCATTTGAGTCAGAATGTTGATTAGTTTCTGAAACACTCTTAAAGACTGGTCCACACACATTACTCTGAGGGAAAACCCCCCTGAATTTTCCATCATTTAAAAATATTATGTAAGGTTGGGAATTGTTATATACATGGGTGGTTCTATGTAAATCTGGAAAAAAACCCCAACAGAAAGGTGATGGCGTGATGGGAGTGGGGGCTAGATTTTATGCATGTTAATGTAACCCCTGAATGGTCATGTATAAGTATTTGACACTAAAACATACCAGTAATTTACAAGCAACAAACTTTTCATGGGATTGCTGAATTGTCAGTGTCTGCTCATTCAAATCATCATTTCAAAACACCATGTAGACACTTGCTGAAATAATTTAAGGTCTATGCAATGTTTCTGTACATCCTAAACCTTACTCCAACCCTAACCTAAATGCTGAGATCAAAACTGATTCTAATTCAATAACTGGCAATTTAAATCCTTGGGCCACATTTACTACAGTAACCACTGACGTTCAACTTCAGCAAACATTTGCCATATCTGTGCACCTACTCCCACAAATTTTCCTATTGCCGTATTGGCAACTCATTGTTTGTTGATTCCATATTTCCATATAAAAACTCTCAAAAGAGTTCAGCATTACTCAAGTTTGTGTCCCCCATCTCTGTCAGCCTTGCAAATGCCTCTGAAGTCCGCTTGCTCTGTTTGGCCAATGTTTGGTCACGTGATGCCCTCGTTTTACATTCAAGTTGGTTAAGCAGTGAACGGTGCATACGGTTACAAACGTTTTGCAGACCTGAACACGCCACATATTTCTTGGCTGATTTTCTTGACACCGGCATATCCATTTTCAAACACCACGTCTAATTTGAATTTCCTCCCTCCCCCACCCTCATCTACTTCATTCAACCATTTATTTCTTAAGGTGGCATCAATAACTTCACTAGAATCACCTTCGTTCAGAAACTTAATTTTTGCAAGTGGACCATGGGGTCAACAATAGAGGGTGGAAAACATCGGTGGATTTCTTTTTGTGTGCTGGACAGCAGCACCAAATCAGAAATGGAACACCAACACTTTATTATCACTGACTTTTCTGGGGGGGGGGGGGAAACTATTCCGCCAAAAATAGATTTTCCATCTCAGACTTTTACAAATGGTTTTCCATCTCCAGACGGAGAAGAAGCACCCATGTATGTATGTATGTACCTATCTCATATAAAGAATCGCCCACACATTACCTGTGGAAGAAGGTAGCCAGCCACCTTGATGCCCCCTGGTGTCTTCTCCAGTATCTCCCAAACTCTGTTGTAAAAGCCTTTGGGCACATGGTTCAAAGCACCATCCAGCTGCCGTTTCTGGAAAGGAGTTCTAAAAAAAAAGGGGGGGGGGCAAAATTAAACAAATTGAATGCCTTCACCTTCTCATTGTAATCTCCTCCTCCATTGTAGCAGTAAAATCACTTTCTTCCATGCTTACCTGATAGTGTCAGTCTTCTCTTCTACTATCCACCTCAGGCACAGGTAATTATCTTTGCTACCAGTCTGCTAGTCAAGAAGAAGTCTATCCCACCAGCAATCATCTTTATTTCACTCGCTGAAGGAGTTTTCACATGATTATGCTGCTGTCTTCACTTATATGACCGACAGATGTAAAAAGTTGCACTGGGAAGGAAAGGGGAGCTTTATTTCATGGTGCTAGGTAAGTGCTGAAGAAGCTAATTTTACTGTTCAAAGAAATAAGGCTTTGTTGCCATTACCAGATACACGTACCATGAACCAGGAAGAATAAAGACCGAGACAAGGCAGCGATCATTCATGTGCTGTCCATCCAAGAACCAACCAACCCTAGTTTTGTCTGTCATGACTGGGTGTGTGGCTAGCTTCCCACCCAAACCCAAGGCCTGATTCCAATTTTTAACACCCCCCCCCCCACTCACAAAAACCCCAACCAAACCCAAAGTTGTTTCACTTGGCAATGTGCAGCTTGTACCTCTGGTCAGATTCTAACGTGTTGCGAGTCAGTATCCTATACAGCAGTTCTTTCACTTGATTAGGAGAAAGACAGTAAATGTCCACTTGCTGACCCTTCTCCTGTTCCATTTCTACCTGCATGGCCCTCACCATCCACCTGAAACACATCGGCTATGTAAGGTTAGTTTAAAACAGACAGAGACAGATGAACAAACTAACAAAATCAGTCTTCTGACAAACCTATATGGTTGTCTAAGAACCAGGTAATAATATGCACATACCCAATTCGAATTTTCAGAATGCCATCAAAAAGGCCTGAATGAATAGAGATCAGTCCCCCAATGGCAAGGATAAGCTCTTGTTGTAGCACGGCCTGTCGAATGTCATGTGGCAGACACTGGCGGTACAAGATGCTCTTCAACTCATTGGGACTGACAGGCTTGTCCAACACTTCCTCCTCATGGCCAAACACACCAACAGTAATCTGAAAATGTCACACCAAGCCATCCACCTCAACCAGCAGACATATAACCCTGAAAAGTTTCTGCTACAGACCCAGAAGAAGGTCACTTTCACCCACTCTTAAGAAGTATAACAAAATGTCTTGTAAAAATCTCATTATAAATGGGTACAGTAATTTTCAGATTACAAGCCATGCTGTTTTACGTCACACCCTGCATCCCATAAAAAAATGTGTAAAAAACTTCTACTATAAGCTGCCGCAATGGACAAGAGGGTTTGAAAAATTCCTCATCCTATGATCATCTTTGGAAAGGAAAAGTAATTAAAAAGGGAAATCCCATGCAACACACATATAAATCTATTCATACAAATGCAGAATACACAGTATTTAAAATAAATTGGAAAGCATGACTGCTCTGAGTTTGAAGTCAGCATCATAAGCACAGCACTTTGCTGTCTGGCATTTTGTAATGGAACTCATAAACAGGGAAAACAGGGAGAGCTTGAAACTGTAGGGAAATAAATCTTGAGAAAGGGAGACTACTCCTTCAGAGGGAGGAATAAAAGGCCCAAGACCCATGAAAACATGATCAGTTGAGTAAAGTTCTGTTTTTATGTGTGTATGCATGTATAAGTCGCATTTGTTTTATAAGCTGCATAGGTCAGATTGGACGAGATAAGTCCCAGCTTGTGGTCTGAGAATTATGGTAATGCACATACTGTGCCTTATTCTAACCTATCCAAAATAACTTCTTTTACAAGGTTGAAATGTTTCTAAACATAGAATTTTCGTTCCATATAGTTACCTGTTTTCCTCGTACAAGAACAGCAGTGATGGATGGAGCCAAGCTGTCCACCAGTTTTCCAAGAAGTGCTGAGCATAATCGCACAACAGACCACTTCTTCTGCACCCCTGCTTTGGTAATAAGTTTCTCCAAGCATTCACTGACTGTAGTGCCATCAAAGTAGAAGAAGGGCCCCTCGCGTTCGTAGAGAACTTTGAGGATTGTGGCAGCATTGATAACACCCGTGAGTGATTTGTAGTACATCAACAAATCTGGTGTGGGCTTAAACTGTATATCCTGTGCAACAAAAAAGGATCTTCTGTTCAGCTGTTAACAGTCATACTGAAGCGTAAATCAGAAGCATTCCTCTTCCCCTAATTCCTTCCTGGACAAACACCTGAATTCAGGAATGTGCTCAGACTGTAGCTGCAGGGGACGCAACTCTTTGCACTCAGCACTATTCTGATCTTAGATGCAGCAGCTTCTAACATCTTATAAAATTCCATGTCAAATCTAGAATTACCCTTTGTTCCCAAGCATGATGGACAGAATTGAAAATATAAAGAACTAAAACATTTTTAAAAAATTGTAATTTTCCAGTAAAATTAGTTTGACACATACCAGATGACATGAAATTTCATGAATTATTACGACTACTTGAGCACCACCTCCCCTAGCAGACCATTTGCCTCCCTTGTCCTTGCTAAGGGGCAACTTGCATAACTCGCATGATCTGAATTCAACAGTCGTTCTTCACCTACATGACTGAACAAAGCAGACAGTGGGGAGGAGGGAGGGAGGGAATTCACTTCATGGCACCTGGTAATTACTGAAGAAACTAATAATACTAGTAAAATTACCTTATTTACCATTACCAGATGCCACAAATTGCATGAGAATAATTACTGGGGATGGGGGGAGGAACAGGGATGTGCACTCCCTACCCAAGCAGTCTACCATTGTCCTGGGTAAGTGGGTTGCTGCCCTGCCAACTTGAGCAAGAGTTTCCATGTGTGAGGCCAAGTTGCAAAGGTAGAGATGAGCAAAGCTGAATCTCACCTCCAGCCCACAGCCTGAACAACATTGCTGAGCTACCTGCCAACGGAATGCAACCTTTGTACCCACCGCTCTGAGCTCACATCCCCGAATGTGTCACAGGCGGCATGATTGAAGGGAGGCTGGCCAAGAGGGCTTACCAGACAGTGCAAAACCTGTAGACTGAGCCTGTGAATTGCTGGGCTAAATATCAGGCTTACCAGACAGTGCAAGACCTGTGGACTGAGCCTGTGAGTTGCTGGGCTAAATATCAGGCTTACCAGACAGTGCAAGACCTGTGGACTGAGCCTGTGAGTTGCTGGGCTAAATATCAGGCTTACCAGACAGTGCAAAACCTGTGGACTGAGCCTGTGAATTGCTGGGCTAAATATCAGGCTTACCAGACAGTGCAAAACCTGTGGACTGAGCCTGTGAATTGCTGGGCTAAATATCAGGCTTACCAGACAGTGCAAGACCTGTGGACTGAGCCTGTGAATTGCTGGGCTAAATATCAGGCTTACCAGAGTGCAAAACCTGTGGACTGAGCCTGTGAATTGCTGGGCTAAATATCAGGCTTACCAGACAGTGCAAGACCTGTGGACTGAGCCTGTGAATTGCTGGGCTAAATATCAGGCTTACCAGACAGTGCAAGACCTGTGGACTGAGCCTGTGAATTGCTGGGCTGAATATCAGGCTTACCAGACAGTGCAAGACCTGTAGACTGAGCCTGTGAATTGCTGGGCTGAATATCAGTGCCTTGGGTTGTTAAAGCAGGTGTGGCGGCGGTGGTAACTAAAGTTGTTGAACAGTGTGCAACCAATCACATAGAGGTGGGGAAGTGAACATATGGCGAAAGAAACAGGTACATGGTAATTTATGATCATTCGGAGCAAACTGATGCAGACAGAGTGCTGTTAAGTTCACCTGTTAGCTGACACACAGCAGGGAACGAAGGAACCAGCAGCATTCTGCTAGCTGCAAGGTCGACAGCAATAAGAACGAAAACATCTGTCCACTGCCACACTGCATAGAAGATACAGCAGTGATTGACAACTGATATAATAGAACTGTTCCCAGTTCTCCGTAAGTTTGGTCTGAACTGCAATCAGCTTCCAATATTTCTGATGCTCCACCTTCAGGTATTTGCTGTGCAGAATTTGGGCCAGGGCCAGCAGGCAACAAGAGGGGGGGGGGGGGAAGAGCACTTTTCGGATGAGAGGCAAATAGCTGAATCTTTTTGGCCCCAGGTATCTTTGTAATCTCCAAATGTACATTTTATTTTGCTTTCACACCATTGGTAGTATGTAAACTGCTGTTGTCCTATATTGCATATAGATATCATGGTTGTTACACCACTTGGCAGGCATCATCTGTCCTTTGTTGAGTCTTTTGCTCAACAGCTTGTAAAACTTCTTTCAATTCATCCAGCATAATGCATCTGTTTCTTCTGCATTTACCCACCACCATGGTGTATTTACAGGCCAGTTCCTCAACTAGCCTTGGACAGCAGAGCAACTGTCATGTTGTCTATGTGCAAAGTATCAAAGTATAGAGAGCACCCCATGTTTTGGGGATGGGTGAGCAGGCAGTGCTAAAACAGTTGTCATGGCTGCTCAAGCACACCAGCAGTCTTGAATGGCTGGGTAATAGAGTAAGGTCTATCTGCAGCGAACGCACACAGAGGTCAAATTTCTCTCATTGTCACCAGTTTCCACTGCTGACAGTTCTTCTTGACAGACCTGAATTTACTGTGTTTTTTCTTCTCTTCGCACACAGCATGGAGAGAATGACTGGTTGCTGATTTTCTCAACTTGTTGATGGAGTTTTTGATGAACAGTTTGAAGAACTTTGGGTGATGTGTGTGTGTGTTGCCCTACTTGACGAAGTCATTTCAAACAAGGGTCTGCTGTCAATGTCGGAAAACACCATCTTCATCTACAATTACGCTGTCCACATCAACACCATCTAACACTACCTTCAGCACTTCTCTCACATCTATGGCATTTCCATGCTCTTGCCACAATTCTCAAAATAATACATGTGCCATGCAGACACAGAAGAAAAAAAAGTTTAGGCAAGTGTTGTAGACCAGCAGAGGAAACTAACTCTTGCAAACTCTACCAGGTATTTTTGACTCTTACTTTCCTTGGACCAGTCAAACTTGTACAGAGTTTATTTTCCTGGACTCTGCATGTAAATGGAGGTTGGTTTTGGGAGTTTTAAATCACGACAGCCATGACATGGTGGGTACATGTGGTTGAGGAGTGACGAGGAGATGACAAAGGCACATTGCTGCTCCCCTTACATGCATGAAAACCAAGTGTTAATCTTGTTAAGCATTGTTAATACCACAACCATCTCTAATCAGGATCGCAGCTAACAGGCTGTGACAAACAAAGTTTACACCTAGTCATTTGTACAATATCTATCGACACCGACCTGTTCTTCCAAAAGGAAATCATCTTCATGAATGACAACTGTTGGAATCTCAGTCAGTGACCTGAAGCTTGACTTGACAGCCTTCTCCTGGAAGGGATGGAAACTCTCAGCATCTGGCAGAGCACTCAGGAAGTCCAAGTGTTCCATGCAGGCAGTGGAGATGAAGGACTAGATGTAAACAGACCGACCATATGGCTTGTGCACCTCATGCAGTGATATTCAACATCAACTTGTCCAACAGGCTTTGCAAATGGCATACTAGATATTCATGATAATAACTGTTAAACTGAATTTACTGACAAGTTTCAGAAAGTTGGTAGCAACGGGTTTTCAAAACAATCTGACTTACGAATTTAATACTTTTCCATTGTGGTATCCAACTGACATTGTTATTAGCTGTGGCTAAACATAAACTGTCTGGAAAAGGTAATTGTTATTAATGCTTCTTTGTTCAGTATTTAACATGCTAAGAACAAGGAGGTTTGTACCACTACTACTTATATCATGTGTCAGCAATTATCCCCCAATATGCTAGGGCGGCCTCGGTGGTCTAATGGTTAAGGTGTCTGCTTCTGAGGAATTAGGGCAGTGATTCGCACCCTGCCTGTGTCATACTGAAGGCTTAAAAACTGGCAATCTAGTAGCTGCCCTGCCAGACGTCTGGCACTGTAGGGAACAGAACTAAGAATGGTTGGCCTGGTGTCAGTATAATATGACTGGGTGGGACTGAAGCCTGTGTTGTGACAGCAGTCACACGTGTGGCACGTAAACTTTGTCTAAGCTACCCTGTCCTGATATACGCCTAGTCTGCGACTGGACATTAAGCAACAAAAATCAACCAACGAACGAATCAACAAACCAACCAACCAACCAGCCAGCCCTACCCCCCCCCCCTCCAATATGCTGGGGTGGGTGGGTGGGTGGTGCTAGCAACATTTAATCTCCTCAGCGTCTAGTAATGGAGAACAAGGAATATTTTATATCAAGTTACAGGACTAGATAAATGTAGCATGATATCTCTACTATCGCTCATTACCATTTTGTCACCTGAGGTTATTTTAAGTTTAAAATTACTATACATAAAAAATTACATATATATACAATGCTACTGTTATTTATGATACATTTACTATCTTGCCACATTAACTTAGTAATGCTCATTCTGTATTATTCTTTATATCCTTGAGGACTGAAAGAAACCACATTGTCACTAGTCATTCTCACAGGTAAGTCAAGTGATTTCCTCACCTGAAGTTTTCCCAGTCTGACATGGACGCCACAGACAAACCCTTTTTTGAACTTTGCAAGCAAGTCTAGAATTTCAGTGAAGTTCTGTCCCCTGTCAAAATATTATACATGATTTTAAATAATAATTCTGAAAATTACAAGCGCTGAAGGGATTGGATTTGACAGATATTTCCTCACCTTAACCATGGAATACAAAATTTACAGGAGTCCCATTGTACCAAACAAATGGTTATGTACAATCTGATGAGATTAAATGAGGGAAGGATAGAATAAAATCAGTGTCAATTTATGCCACACGCTATGTGTCACTGGCTCATTAAATCAAAAAAAAAAAAAAAAAAAGGCAACTTATTTCCTAACTAGAGGTGGCAAGTGGCACATCATCATGCAGTTTTCCGGCCTATTAGCAGACTAGACATTCATGGTTGCCTAACTGGTTGTGGAGTACATTTAGATGCTTGGAAAGTAAAATTTCTGAAAACTTGACAGACCAGGGATATAATATTTCCAATATTTTTTCTAATACAGAATTTTGCTGATTGTAGGTCAATGCAAGGAAAGCTAAACTGATGGAAAGTTGCAAAGGCAAGTGAAAAGACTTAATATCAAGCGTTCTTTAACCCCTTCACCTCAGTATATATTGGGTAGCAAATAATGTAATTCAGGTTAAAACAAGAACCAACACCTTGAAATTTTACATCACAATTGACCCACAAGGTACAAAAGGCTATGGTTGAGCCTGATGTCGGTATTTGGTTCTTTTAATAATAGTGTGGTCACTCAGAAACAGCCTAAGCATCAAAAATACAGTCAATCACTCAATGTTTCAGAGAGGAATGTCCACATACTGCAGTTGTTTATAAAGAAAGAAGGGATGAGATATAAGAATGAAAGTTTTACTACAACATGAGTTGTTTTGAGAGAGGTGATGTTCTCAACATATGGAGGATAATACAAACACATGGGCTGGTGAAAGCAATACCTGATGTCATTTTCCCGAATGACCATGCACCAGGTAGGGCGGCCTGTTAACTTCCAACACTTGGACAGGAAAGCAAGGTCATTCTGTGGCAACAACAGAACACATTTAAAAACAATGCCCTCTGCTTGTTTACTCTGGTTTTTCACCACTGATAGCAAAGTACCATGTCCTAGGCAACAGGCAGTATTTCTTACTGGATTACAACTGCAGTCCAAAGCCTCCCTGCTCTTCTGTGCTCACAATCAACTGAAATTTCTCACTAATATTCAGCACTTTTAAGGTAAATTAAAAATGAAACTTTGTGACCCAAAAGAACTACATGTATATCAAAATGTTATAAATCCAGCTTTGACTCGTTAGTCTTTAATTTCTGTCAAAAGTTATAGATACCGAAAGTTGCATTTTTTCGATATCTATGTTGGTCAGGGGAGAGAATCAACTGAAAAGATACCATTGCTTCTCTTCCCTGACTGTGACAGTTGCATGGACTAGGGTGCTGAACAACGGCACAAGCTGCATGTTGCAAATCGGATGCGTCAATGAACTTTTCACATGAAAGAAGTTCTTGCGGTAAGAAATCATTTGTGGAAAATGATGATAGAGCATTGCACCCTAACAATTTGAACCCAAGTTTTCTGAAGGTGAAGAAAAGGAAAGATTAGAACAGCAAAGGAGGCAGGATAATGTGTTTTGGTGTCAATAGAGCAGGAAGTCCCAAAGCGACCATGTGGATATGTTTCTGTTTTCTGCATGAACTATCAGAAATTGTAGAGTATTATTTGAATTCTTGGTGACAACTTGTGACAGAGTGAACAAATGAGGGGTAAACAAGCTTTAGTAACGTGACAGAACTAACACAGGAATCACTTGATACAAATCCAACATTTTTCTTTGCAGCCACTGTCAATATATTATATAGCATATAGAACGACTGTTCCGTATTTGTGGGGCTGGCTTGGAGATGTCAGAGTGATGCTGCCTGCCTTGTTTTCCTGGAGTGTGCTGCAGTGCAACACAGTGCCAGAAAGTGATAAATCCCTATCACTTGGAAACTAAATATTTTGATGCACGTTTGAATTTCTGATGCTATTGTGGGTTGTGGTGGTGCGAAGAAATTTTCTTTGCTTTGTCCACACCACACACCCAAAATGAATTGAAAACTGAAGATCTAAGGATGCATTGTTTTGAAAGTGGTACCCAGAGCATTCCAGAGGTATTTAATTACTTTTTAATAAACTACGTGATATATTTGTTGGGTTCTAACCTTGTATTTTTAGTGCATTTACTATAAAGATTTCTTTGGCAAAGTTTCATTTTTAATTCAAATGGACCTTAAAGAAAAATGTTTGCCTATTGCTAGAAGTCCTGAACACCCCCCCCCCCAAAAAAAAAACAACCCCAAAACAAAACAAGAAACAAAATGGGTGCATGACTAGCTGCCTACCTTGCAGTCGTCCATGACAAGAGATATGTCCTGTGCCAAGTAGAAGTCACTCAGTTCAAACAGGAGAGGATAGCAAATGATTGTCCTTCCACAAGCTCGATACATCTGTCATTGCATATAATCAATATATCTTCCAGGAAATCAACACTGAAAACCCATTTATATCTGTGTGTCCAATGATATCTTTTGATTTTTTTTTTTCCTCGACCATGTGAGACATTAAATGTTTGAAAAGTTTTATCCTGCAAATGACAAGGAGTTTCTGCTTAGATTTAAGAAATGAGTATCTTGTGATGAACTAAAACTAGGCACTGCAAAAACATTTTCTATTAAGGTAGGTAACAGAGACCTGATTTTCCAAATCATCTTTTATCCGTCTACTAAAATTAAATACATTAAAATGTACGTTAAAATGAAAAGCACTAAAACTGGAGGAAAAGTTTAACATTCATATTAAAAAAAAACCAATTAGACAATGATGCCTCATGCAAAATGATTCTGTTAGCAGCCTATTCATGACGTTGAGAATAAATGGAGCTTGTGCTATGAAATCATGCAATATTAAATTGGAAGATGGAAGATGGAATTGTACATTGGATGTTTACTTAAACTGATCTCTTATGAAACATGCAATATTGTACTTTGCTAAATTTATATCTAGTGAGTTTTTTTTAGAAACAGGCAAAAAGGCACATACACAAACAAAAAAACTTACACTTAAATGTGTCTGTACACACAAAAACAAAACACAGACACAGACAGACTTAGTACACCACATGTCCTGCTAGAATGTAGCCTAAACAGTCAGGAAAGAGAAGAGCTAAAAAATGCTTTGCAAAATCTTAATCTAGTAGTAAACCTAAAATCTTCTCTTAGCCCTCCAAAAAATATAAGACAACACATAATGGAACTGACAATGCAGGTAGTTAACGCCCACCCAGATGTTAGATACATCTAAACAAACAAAAAAATCATCAAAAATCAAAGTGGGAATTAACCAGCTAAAAACAGCAAATAAGCTATAGGACAGAGGATACCAGTAAAACACTTAAAATTAAAACAGACTACATGAAAGTAAACTAATATAACACATAGCAC
>SMGT01012335.1:442104-456852 GCA_004794575.1 Lanistes nyassanus
ACAACAACAACAAAACAAAACACTTACAGTTACATGTCTGTAAACATACAAACGAAATCCTTTCCCCAACTGGTTCAGATTAGCATGAGTGGTAGCATACAAGTATTTCAATCAGCCCCCATTTAACAGCTGTAGGGGCTGGAGGGGCACTGAAAAAAAACTTCCTCAAGATGCAAACAGCTAAGAGAAAACAAGCATAAACATAAATTTGTTTTTTTTAAAAAAAAATATTCTCTTTTTGAGACATTTACAGATTCATATTTGAGCATGTCCCTGGATTTGTGTTTCTATGACGATGTTTGTGCAAGCATTAACCTTTGAGGTGCTAAGTACACCAAATGGTCGTGGAGGACGCCCAGACAATCCCAATTTCTGGTTGAAACCCAGGCTGCAGTAAGCCTTTGTAAGTTCCTTTGGTGACCAGATCTGAATTGGTTCCACTTGATGAGGTGTTTGAGTCAGGATACCATATGTAGATAGTAACTGCTGTAGTCTTACGGACTCCGCAATCAGAACAATCTGAACTACAAGGTCTGGTGCTGTGCCCTGAAAAACAACGGCATCTGTCATTTTTGATTGGCTCTGCTTGATATCTCAAAGCCAGCAATGGCTAATGCTCAAGCAAAATGAATAAAATGTATCTCAAATATTGTGACGGACCACAGTTTTTTGTTTTGTTACTGTTTTATGTATAACTTTAAATATATCAGACAATTTTACCCAATGATATCTACAAGAGATTCCCATGTAAAAATAACACCGAAAAGAAAAAGAACTTGAACAGATCCTACTGCACCTGAAAAGTAGAGTAGCGGATGTTGAACTTGGGTCGCTCCAGGGCTGGCAAATAGCGTCTCACAATGTCCAGTTCACTGATCAATAGCAGGTCCTCATCTACAACGAATAGCAAACATAAAATTTCTTGGTAGAAGCACCTCGTCAACACCATGAAGAACATCATTAGAGAATGTCTTGCCCTGTTTCTCATCGTGCATTACTGTTTCCCATCATGCATTTTACTTGCTTGTAGCCACACCTGTATTTTGAAGTCAGCTAAGTCATCCAACTTCTCTTCTCTTGCTTTCTACACCGTTGTACTTTCTTTGATATAGGGTTTTCTGCATCTTTATGCTTTTGTGTGCTGTATCTGTCCTAAAGGAGAGGTAATGCCCAAGAACGGTGGCTTGTCTTTTGTTGTCTTAGCATGGCTCAGTGCTCTTTTTCGTATCATATCTCTTAGACTTGCTCATATACATATTTCTTAACAAAATTTGAGTTTCTTTAGAAGTACTTACCATGAAACAGAGTGCTAAATTCTCAAGTTAGTGATTCCAAACCGCACCTTCCAAACAAAAATTGTGTACACAAATCCTGGTAAAGCCCCCTCCACACATGCGCACACCCATGTGTCCCCACATGCGATCTACTCACTGGCCAATTCAAGCTGACTTTCTCAAGCCTGAAAAAAAACATCGGGGAGGAGGGTGGGCCTATGATGGGTCATGGTAAGTATTTCTAAAGAAACACATTTACAGCTGGGTGACAACAGCAGCCCCCCCCCCCCACCTCACAGTGACCATCCCCTCCAAAGGCAGAGAGGTCCCAGGGAAAAACATTACAAACGGGTCCTCCGACCTCCAACATGCTGAAGATAAAAGGTCCCCCAGTGCAGTGGACAGGGAAACAGCAAGAGAGGCGGCCCACGTCCCACATGGCGAGTGAAAAACAGACTGGACCCAGAGGTATCTATTTGGGCTTAACGCCGCGTCAGCAACTAAGGCTATATCACGGCGGGGTAGAAAAAGGAAAACCAGCTGTAAAAGAGAAAGGAGGGTAAGGGAGAGTGAACAGAGAACGGATCACTCAATAAAACCGAAAGCTTAAATGCGTGAATAAAAACCGATGGTACGTAAGAAGGCGAATATCACAGAAGAAGGAATGGATCGAAAAAGTGCAGGGAACGAAGGGGCAGAAAAGTGACGTAGACGGACATGGCGAAAATGTACTCAGGAAAATAAAATGTGTTGGACAGTGAGGGGTGTTGCACAGTGGGTACAGGTAGGCGGAGGTTTGGAACGGAGCAGGAAGGAATGGGTGAGGTGGGTATGACCCAGACGGAGGCGCGTCAGGACAACATCATCTCGCCGTACAGGTTCTGCACAGTAAATAGAATCAGAGAGGGAGGGAAGAATAGAGTGGAGTTTGTTGGAAGACAGTGTGTCCCAGTGGGCTTGCCAAAGAGAGTGGATGTAGGAGGAAATGAAAGGTTTGAAGTCAATGGAAGGCACTGGTAAGAGAGGGATGGGGTCTTGAAGAGCCTGGTTAGCAGCCCGATCAACACGCATGTTGCCCGGAATGCCAGCATGGCCGGGGACCCAGACAAAGACAACATCAACATTTCGAGAGCGGAGGAGAGAGAGACGAGCATGAATGTGGACCAGGAAAGGATGGGTAAGGTGGTGAGAGGCAAGCGCACGGAGGGCAGAAAGAGAGTCGGATAGGATCAGAAAATTTTTCTCACCAGAGTGGTGAGCATGCGAAAGGGCCAGAAGAATGGCAGAAAGTTCGGCAGAGAAGACAGAACCGTGATCGGCTAGGCGGGCAGTGAGAGGATGAGAGGAGCAAGAGGGGATGGCTGCAGCCGCAACTCGACCAGCAGCAGGAAGTTTAGAGCCGTCGGTGAAGACGCGGCAGAAACCAGGATAGTCAGAGAGGAGTTCGTGGAAGTGGTGAAGATAAAGGAGATCAGAGGTGGAAGACTTGGAGAAGGCAGCAAGGTCGAGACGAAGGTCGAGAGGCGGCAGGGTCCAGGGAGGATCTGGAAGAGAGGGGAGGGGGCAACATGGGCAAGAGAGAGAGCAGAGGTAGACAGGTGAGAAAGAAGGCGAAGAGAAAGAGGTTTAGGCTCCTTTGGACAAAGATCATACAAAGGAGCACGCTCAGGTTGAAAGACGGTGGAATAAGCAGGGTTATCCCGATGCGCCCTCAGTTTGGTGGCATACCGGAGAATGAGACTGAGGCGGCGCAGAAGAGAGGGGGGACTGGACCCAGAGGGAAGCTGGCGTTTGAGATCACTCGAATCTGACCAGACTGCAGGAAGATGAGCAGTAGCCTCTGGGTGGCACTAAGTGACATGGAAGGGCAACGTCGTTACTCATGTAAAGCCCGCACTGAACAATATCACCAGCCAGGGTCGGAATGAGCCAGATTCACGGAAAAGGGGTTCCACCAAAACCGAGGGGAATGGATGACCTAGACGTTAGTTTTGCACCCTGGATGCAGCTAGGAAGGACAAAGAAACAGAGTAATCATGCTACGTCCTGAAACCAATGCAGGCCCGGAGAGGGCCCACCGGCCCAGAGCAAGCATGGTGAGAAAACCCATCTTTAGAGTCAAATCTCCTATGGGAGATTCTCCTCAGACAGAAGCGTTTGGAGAGTGGCCAAGGTTCCAGAAGGGGAGCCAACGGGGGGTGCGGGCCTGGAACAGGATGATGCCAGGGGTGACATCAGAGACAAGGGTGACATAGCAATGCTCATAGAAACCCAGCTGACAAAGGGTAGAGATGACAGTGAACCATCTCACCTGCACAGCAGAGGCAGAAAAGGTGGAACTTGTTGGGTAGAAAGGCTAAGTGATTGACCAGTCCACCATCTGAGGCCGGGAGGGATCCACCATCTGGGTGAGCTCACAAACAGAGGGCCAAGGTGCTTGAGAACAGGTCGACTCAACGAGTGCCATCTTGAAGATTCAAGGAGGCCACCGTTCGAGTTGAGTCCAAGTGGAACTGGACGCAGCCCCAGTCTGCCCACAACTGCATGGCAGAGGAAGGGGAGATGGGCTGTATCCACCGAGTACACATTGTGTGGTGGAAGATGGGAAAGACATGCTCCTGGATCAGGAACCAGAGTATCCCGCTGCAGGGAGGCCTGGGACCTAGTGTGAGGAAAAACCTGCCAAAGCGTGACCGGAGAGGAATGCGGGCAAAGCAGCAGTCTGCAAATCTGTATTAAAAAAAAAAGTCAAAACTGTTCACTAGAAAACACTGGGTAAAATGGTCACAGAGAACAAACGCATCCAATCCTGCATGCATGCAGGTAACACATCCACCACTAATAGGCAATACAGTGCCATTACGTTAACAAGCTGTAAGGCCACAACAAAAACTGAATAACAGTAATAATGCAAAGCTAAAGTGAACAATCATGTAAGCAAAGCCTCAAGAAAGCAGGTGGGCAGGTGCGCATTGTAACAAAACACATACACATGTAGACACTGACGTCATGTATAGAGGCGACAGGCGAGAAAGGACGATGCAAACAACTCACTGCATAACACCGTAGAGCTTAAAATAAGAAGCAAACAGGTGAAGAACAAGAAAAGGGAGTAAGGTCATGTTCCTTGTCAGCTGCAAAAGCAGTGGAAGAGGCGTGCAGCGGTAAGGAAGACTAAGGTCAAAGACCATGCAGTGGGAGCATGCGCGAAGGGGGCCTTTCCAGAGTTTGTGTACTAAATTTTTGTTTGGAAGGTGTGACTAGTGATCGGTAAATTGAGAATTTAGCACTCTGGGTCATGGTACAGTACTGTGACAAGAAATTTAAGATTAAGCCTGTTAAAATCAAAAGCAATGCCTGTCACATTGACACTCACACAAAAGCTGGCTGATGAGGTACACAGCTTGACCCCACAGGAAAATTCCATCTGTAGAGCCTTCTGGAGATGGCAGTCTCTCCTGGCTCCCAGGCGCAGACCTCTCCAACTCAACCAGATCTAGTGGTACATAGTAGTACATAGGCAACAGCAAACCTGAAACATTTACCAAGATCTCTTGGTACATAATCTGGATTTCTTGGAGAATCTCTGATTGCTAACCCTGTGAACAGGCACCACATAGACTGAAACAGCATGCATCCTCAAGCTGGTATGCTTGTCTTGAAGCAAGGTTGTATTTCCCCTTGGGTGTATCTTAACAAACAAACTCTTCACAACAGGACCTTGATTCCATGTTATCAAAGCAAACCAGCTGTTTGCGCCATGTTTCAAAATGGTGATGATTTAAAATAACCTGATGCTGACAGATCATCAGTGCTTCAAGTTTTGCAGGGATATTAATGCTTATATAAGTGGAATCTGGGATTATGTTAACCTCTAATTGAATAAAATCATTCTGTGTGTGGGCCTGCTTGTGTCTACAAGGACTTTGATCTGTAGGACCAAGGAAGGAGGTTGGGGGGTGGGGATTTTCAAAAAAATTTTGTCTTTTTGATAAAGTTTTATACCCTGTGTAGATTATGTTCATGCAAAATGAGAAAATTACTACTGGTTTTTGGTGGAAACACCTGCAACTAGGTAGATGAGTTTATTTTAAATATGTGCACTACCTGACTATGCTGTGGGCTTCTGTAGTTTTTATGTCAGTTCTCCCTCTCATAAGACCCCACTTTACGAACGATTTTTGGAAGTTTTTGAAAAGTCTTATAAAAGGGGATCTACTGTACCTTGTAATGGCAACGATCAATAAATCAAACAAAGCTTACCATCTTCTGAAGGGAAGAGCAAGGGTGTGATTAAATCCATGTACATCCCCTGCTCTTCTTTATTCCCCTTGAAAATACCTGTTCACAAAAGACATGGTGACATGCCCACATATCTGAAACAAGCTACGACGACTGACAATCTTTTAAAATCTTCAGTGCTTGGATGTTCAAAAATATGTAATATATTTTCTCAAAATACATATAATCAATTGCTTACAAGCAGTTAGCTTTCATGGTCAAAGCTTTTTGAGTCATTAAAAAAAATTAATTTTAATTGAATGAAGGCTTTTTTAAACACAAAAGTCAACTGAAAATCAAGGAACAACTGTAAGAAAATTAGAAGAAAATTGTATCCACTCCAACTGGTATAAAACTCTTAAAGTGGAAAAGCCCACTAAGGGGAAATATTTATACAATGTTACAGGGAGCAAAGACCCTCTATCACTAAGTCTAAAACATCTACCCGAGTACATAACATAACATAACATATAAAAGTACAGAATGTGTAAATGATATCAAGATATGGTATTGCAACTACACTAAGGAAACAGTAATATAGATGGGAGTAGTATAAGATATTAGATTTAAACATAGCTTGTTTCAGTACAGATGTTCTGACACTGAATTTCACACTCCTGAAATTTACATGCGTCTCAAAATGCTAAAAATCCTCAAATTCTTGTCAACTGCCTTTGTTTGAAAAAAATCACTTTTCTAGTCTAATACAAAAACTTACTGTCAATGAGAAGGTAGACGAAGAAAAGTGGCCATTCACACTCAATGCCATCAAAATTCTGAGGAAAAAAATGCTGCTACTAACATTTTTGCATTGTAACAAACTAGCTACAGTATTCTCAAAGGGCCAGTTTTAGGACTTTTTATTGTATACCAACTTGATTTATATTTTAATGCTGATTTACCTGCAGGACATACCGGATTTATCCCACCTCATCAAGACTACATGGTAGACCCTTCCTATATTCAGAAATAAGTTTTCACAACAGGACTCATGATAAAAGATTCAGTGAGGATCCCTACAACTCCTGCATGTCACAAGCCAAAAATAGTTCTTAAAATTTCACATTTCCACTACCACCCCACCCCTCCCCTCTCTCTTTGGACTTTACAATAGAAAAAATCTGTGACATTTACCTTGATCTCTGCTGGTTTGTAGTACTTGCGGTTTTTATCTTCCAGAACAGTTTTATAACCATCTCTCAGGAAACGCTTGATTCCGCATTTTCCTTTCAAACGACGTAGAATCTTGTCAATGGCTCTGTATTTGATGGGGTTCTCATGAATGGCAAAAGCTGGCCAGCACAGTGTAGGCAGCAAAGAGGCATCTGTGTTCTGTTGAATGATATGATTCATGTAATAGCATGTTTATATGCTGGTTTACATATTTAGTATGTTCAGTGGAAGTATTTGTGGCCATAAAGAAAACTTCAGAAATGCTGGTTAACAAACTAAGACTAAGGTGGCTGACTGCCACTTTTAGATATACAATGTAGCATAATCCAAGTGGCAGCCGCAAGTTTCTTTTCATAGTGTGACCATTCAAAATATGTAACATCTTTAGATGAAGAGTTGAGTTCATCAAAGTCAAATTTTGATGGATCCATCTCTTTGACAGGATAAAGATGAAGTGACTAATGTTCTCTGCACCCCTGTCTGCCTCATCACCCCTTACAACAAAATACCCCCCCCCCCACACCTGACAACTATGCACATTAAACATTTCTCTTACAATTTTGAATCTGCTGAATACCTCTCCTCACCTGCCCAAGACTTGCATTTTCAGCCGCTGGCTTTGCTGGGGGAGTATCACTTTACTAAACCATACAAATGTCTTTTCACTGTACAGCTACGAGAGTTTGCATGCAGTCGTGGTCTATGTATAAGCTCATGTCACATGAAAAAGAAAACCCCTACTACACTGGAAGGTGGGCATTAAGACATCCTTCCCACAAAAAAGGCAGAGATGATTCTAGCATCTTTATCATCATCTTGGATATATTTTGTGTCATGCTGTGACTGTGCTCTACATGGAGTTACTCGCATACCCACAGTAATCACTAACGAAACTGTATGATTTTCCCTTATTTTCAATCTTTCAGATGCAAAATCAATTACATACAAAAAAAGTCTCAACGAAATTTCTTCCTAAGTTGCAAACAAGCAGCTAAAACTGTTAAACTTATGGGGGGCAGACAAATCCCACAGACTAAAATTTAAAAACATACCTTCGAATTTGATTCTCGAGGAAGAATGGTTTCAAAGATAGTTCTGTTTCTGTTGTGTGCATCGATGTCCACAAAGATTACAGACCACGCAGCGCCTTGCTCTCCAAACATGTTGCACCCATTCACAGCTTCCAAAGCTGCTTTTGCTATCCCAATGGAGCTTCACAAATCACACATTCATATGTAAAGTTAACCCCAAAATGATACCCACAAATTAAATTTTATGTGCTAGACAATTACATCCTAAGGCATCTGGAACAATCCCCCACCCAGGGTTCCCACTTACTTCTCTTCACAAAATTCCCAACCTTTTCCCAACCCTATAGCTAATTTTCCCTACCGTAAACAAATAGCAAATTATGTTGTAATACGTTAGTACAAGCGGTCTCATATACACAAACTAAAAAGAACTCACACTCACTTGAAGTTAATGCACAACAGAAGGGTTGTGAAGGGTGTTGGATTTTGTGTGTGTATACGCACACCAGTGATATTTTAGTTCTGATATTAATTATAGTTTTAGTTTTTATTTTATTTTATAAAATTTTTATTTTTAGCTCATTCTAGTTTTCAAGGAAGTCAACAATTTTTTTTATTCAGTTCTGTGTTTAAAATTATAGTTTTTATTTTATTTAGCTCTGGCCTTTTTACATAATATCAGTTCAATTTTAGTTTTAAATTTTTTTTAAAGATCACAAACACCGTCTATTGCATATTTCAATGGAAATTATTTTTCAGTCGACAAAATACACTCAGTAAACGCAACTTGACTATCAAAGGTCTAACAGATAAGTGGCATGATTATCATATTCAGCAAGATCAAATCTGGGCCGGCTTGAGGGATTTGGGGTCCCTGCTAAGGATAGGTATTGGTGACATTTGTCTTTTCCGTTTTGTTTTCTCAGACTGCTGGGCGAAGATAAATGCAGTCACAGAAGCTGCAGCGGTCAGAATAAATTGTTTGTGATCATCCATATTGTTGCTATTGTCAGGTCCTAGAGCAAACACGTGATGATCATGTGATGATCTGGCAAGTAAAATGTTGCAGGTTTCTTGCACCCGTGTAAGTGCTCGGAAAATCTTTTCGCTCAATGTTTAGAGCACTGCTAGTGTAAATAGCCCTTTAGGTACATCCAGGCACCCACCCAGCTGGTCCCTGAACTCTCCTGAACTTGAACTAGTCGGCATACCGTGGTTAGTTGCAGCATGCGCCCGACTGGTCGTTCGGTACTCAAGTTTGGGAAACATAAAGGGTGGGAAGGATGGCACCGCTTAGAGATTTAGAGGCAGCTCAGTAAATAGCGTAACGTAGCTGAAAGTTCAGGTCGACCTACAGACAAGTGAGACGAACCCTCTGCACGAATGAAAAGGATTGAACGAAAATGCAATTGCTGTTATTTTTCTTTTTACTCGATTTTAGTTCTCGTTTTAGTTCGTTTACAGACCACAAATTTTTATTTTTATTTCGTTTTAGTTTCTCTATTTGTATTAATTTCAGTTCTCGCTCTTGTAAAACGAAAAACAATGTTTTTAGTTCTAGTTTTAGATCCCCGGTTCGTCAACTTTTCTGAAGCACGCTGACACTCTCTGCTCCGAGCCATCCACTGTCACCATTTCCTTGGTCCACTCCCACTTCCATTTGTTAACAATCTCTTCTTCTCGGAAGGGATCACCACGATTATCAGTGACACGCACGACATTGTCGTCGAACAAACCCGACACAAAGAGAGAATCGGTGCTTGGAAAATGGCGGTAGTTTCACAACGGCATTCAGAATTGATTGCGCACGTAAAAGTTATGACAGTCACACGTGTAGCTGAGACAAAGCAGTATTGCGGGCGGCATTTAAACTGAACGCGTTATATGAGTGTGGCGGAAAAACACGGATAGGACTTTGGATTAGTCGGAGACTCGGATTTTGGTTTTTCTCGGAACAATTTTTTTTATCCTCGGAGCGCCGATTGCAGTTCTTGGAAATCTGCGGATCCGCGGAGAGTTCTCCAGCCTGATTTTACTTTGACCAAATCTTTATTTTCCCAAACTTTCCCAACCCCATTTCATTTTCCCCAAACTTTCCCAACCTGGAAAGGGCCCCTTTAGTTTTCCCAACCTTTCCCAACCGGTACGAACCCTGCCCACCCTTTCTATTGTGCCTTCTGTGTGTACATGTAGAATGAAAAGTACTTTTAGGTCACATGGTTCAAATCTTCTTCAATCAGGAATCCTTGGAATAGAATGCATCTGAAGCACCACTGTCATTATTATGATCTGAATAGTCTGCATACAAGTGTAATACTTACTGCAAGTGTATTACTGCATGCAAGTGAAAAGACAAACTGGACAAACCTGAATGCTA
This sequence comes from Lanistes nyassanus, assembly GCA_004794575.1. Taxonomy (NCBI): domain Eukaryota; kingdom Metazoa; phylum Mollusca; class Gastropoda; order Architaenioglossa; family Ampullariidae; genus Lanistes; species Lanistes nyassanus. The sequence continues at coordinate 452,241 of SMGT01012335.1, forward strand.
GTTACCTGGCATGAATTTCTGTGCTGCCATTGTTGTATTTACTGCCCCTTTCCCACATTCCATAGTCTGGTGTACGGTAGGCTCGCTCCACATAAAATACAAGGTTCTGAAGGAAGTTGACCTCATCAGTAGTGTAAACCACCTGGTAGACCAGGTGCAAAACAATGACAAGACTTTCAGTAACCAAACCTGTTTTTCTTGTTCAGCTCTTGGTTTTGTAAATGACTCTTCATTATGGAGTTTCATTTTATAGCATATATGCTTCACCTTTTACACTAAACCTGACAAAATGGATTCCAGTCTAGATAATACTAACATCATGCCTTGTGAAAAGTCCTATATCAAAGTATTACTGCTCAAGCCTCAGTTCATAAGAAATATGAATTTTAAGTTTATCTATCAACACTCAGGTGAAATAATTTGTTTTAAAAAAACTTTACAAGACAAGCTACTTCTACAGATTTAAAATCTGATTATGAAGACAGGTACAGTAGTTCCTTAATTAACAACAGCTCTAATTCATTACATTACAAACCCATCTTGTTTAACGACATGTGCTTTAACGATGCAAGTGGCAAGCTTGGTGGACATGTTTTTGCTATGGGCATACTGTTTGACATGTTTTCTTAACATTCCATGCCCAAAACGGTAGCCTCCAAGTGGGTAGGAGGCCAAAATTGTTCTCTTGCTGCGCTTTACATGTATGTGAGTTTGTTTTGTGTGTTTTGGAAGTTATTTTCTTTAAAGGTCTTACATGTGTATTGTCTGGACCACAGTTTGTTTCGAGTTCTTATAACTCAAACAACTGTAGCACAAAGACAAACACATAAATTCTGCCATATTCCATTTGTGTCTCTTTTTTTGCAGGAGTGTAATGATGAAATGAGTCCTCAAAAGAGTCCCAGTAAGGGAAAAAAATTAGAAAAACCTCCGCTGAACAGAAAAAAGAAATCGTAGCCATATTTTTTTCAATAAGTTTTATGAATTTTGGTGGGGTGCAGATTAAATTAAACAATTTTCCATAATAAGCTATGGGAAACTGTAATTTGACTAATTATGGCCATACTGAAACTGTTCCGAAAATAAAATCAGCCATTTGTCTATATGGTGTGTGTACAAAACATCACTGGTAGGGTGTTAGTTACCACGGTTCCATGCTACATTACCTGAAGCCCTGCATTGATCATCTGCGCAAGTGTTAGCAAAAACAGACCAACGACATCAATCTGCAAGAGAACAGTACCAGTCCAGTTACACATGTAATCTCACATTTACCGTTATTGTTGATGTAAAGTGATGTCAAACCTTCTAACTACTTTGCTTACTACATACAAACAACATCTGCAAGGCTCCATACTACAGAAGCACTCAGCCATTCATAAGGTGCGAAAATGAAAGCTAATGCAGGAGAAAGCCTCCACACCACTGGTTTGAGAAAAAGTGCGATTTCTTTACACCGTACTGCCAGGTGACTGGAGGGTTGTTATAGGACCATCTTTTAAAACTACAAGAAGATTAAAAGTTGCTAAACTGCCCAAGCACATAGAGCTGTATGATTCAGTAGCTTTGCTGTATAAATACATGTGTATAGTCTGTTCAACCTTGGTATTTACTCCCAGAGCTGCTCTCCTATCCCTGTCCTGATATGTCAAGTTGTACTGTACTACAGTCTGCTTGGTCACAGACACTTTCCATTAACATGTCTAACAACAGTCATACTGTTCCCCCCTCCACCCCTCAAAAACAAAAAAAAAGCAGATGTACCTGTAAGTGTTCATACTCAGTATCGCCATAGACTGGATCTCCTGTTACCAAGTCAAATACTGAATGCAAGGCATTCTCAGGACTCTGGTTCCTTTTGAACATTTCCACCTGAATTAAAAAAGGAAATCTAGAAAGGATAGTGAAAATAATTTCACATCTAGCATTTGTCAGCCATAACCATAATGACACATTAATCAGCGCATATTTACAAAAAGACTTCCAACATTTGTCAGCCATAACCATAATGACACATTAATCGGTGCATATTCATAAAAAGACTTCCAACATTTGTCAGCCATAACCATCTTGACACATTAATTCAGTGCACATACACACAAGACATCTACCATTTCTCTACTATAACCCTACTGACACATCAATTTAGTGGACATACACACAAGACCTCAAGCATTTTTTAGCCATAACCACACTTAACGCCATCAATTCAGTGTCTATACACGCAGGACATCTAGCATTTGTCACCCATAATGAAACTAACACACGTACCATCAACACAGTGTGCATACACACAAGACATCCAGCATTTGTCAGATATAACCATGCTAACACCATCAATTCATTGTATGTATACACAAGACATCAAGTACTTGTCATCCATAAGTATAATGACACCATCAGCTCAGCATGCATACTGATATCACTCATTTTTCCGCCACAAACACAACACCACCAACAGCTCAATGTACATGCATCTCATGCTCTCTACTGATCAGACTTCCAAGTATGACAACGATCTACTAACATTTAAGCACATAAGAAAGGCCTCGGGTCAATCAAAAATTAATAGATGTACAAAAGGCATGCTAACTGATTTTGTTGATTTATTGGGATGCAAAATTTTCCTCTAATTTTATACATTAAGTTAGTGACTAGACATCATCACTCTTATCAGCAAATATAAGTATCGCTATTGTAAATATGTTCTTGATATTAAAAAAAATCCAACTGGCTTTGAAAACAATAAAATGAAAGTAACCTCAAGTAAGCAGGTGGCAATACTGAAGTACAGCAAATTCTGCCAATAATAGATAGCTGTTGTGAGATCCAATACTGTGTGTGTTAACTGCAGGTTATCACTGTTTGTGGGAGTTAACAAAGGTTATCTGCTTTGTTTGCTATTTGTGTTTAACACAGTGGGCAATAGGAGACCATTTGTATGACAAGAATTGTGCGGACTTTTTCTTAGACCAATGTGTAAAGAAAGCCTCCAGATAAAGCTACTTTTGATCCTCGCTCATTCACATGCAAATAATACTCATCTTTCACTGTATTACTGGGTTATGGGATTTTTTTTAGACTGTAGGTGGACGGTAGCTCCAGATAAGGGAATGCGTTTCTCTTACGAAGTATCTTCTGTTATGTGTTAGACATCTGTGGTAATACTGAACCCCATCTGCTATCATGGTTTCACCCCTTGTGTTTGTTCAAGAAAATTTAGAAAACTATGTCAGTGTTTTTCACCCATTGCCACTCTGATCAAGAAACCGAGGACAGTTTCTTTTAAGAAAACAGCTTTGTGTGTTTTTGTTTGATTGTGAGTCTGTGTAGTGGCTGGCTGTCTTCTAACATTTGTACACCCATAGGCTACGAATAGCAGGGTCTGCAGTGAGATAGAGGACCCATAGCACATTTGGAGCTACAGGTTTTGCATGATACTCTAAAATACTCAGCATGTTGCCTCACCTGCAGACTGGGCTATTTCTTAATTATTTTAATTATAATTATTTTAATGTCAAATGTGTATCTTGTGATTGATGATTGATGTTGCATGTTTCTTGATTTCCATGACTTTTACATATTTACACTTCCTCTGTATCTGCTGGATTTTCTTTCTATCTACCATTCTGCTAGGCAACTCAGGTCCTCCGAGGAAAAACTTTTTACAGTCCTGAAAACTAACCTCAACGCTTTTGGTCAGCATTCTCTTAGTTTTGCTGCCCCTAATGTCTGGAACTTGCTGTCTGCTAAACTTAGGACTGCCCCTTTGTTTGTTTTCATTTAAACCACAGCTCAAAACCTATCTTTTTCATCTCACCTTCCACTGATTTCACTGAGCTTGTTGGTAATGCTGATCCATGCTGTGTGTGTGTGAGAGAGAGAGGTTGGTGGAGCCTGTGGTGTGTCTGTGTATGCTTGCATGTTGATGTGAGTGTCACTTATCTGTCTTGTAGTTATTTGGGTAAAACATGTTGAACCCTAAAGGGAAATTGTGCTATAAAAAACTTTATTATTATTTCTTCATTTTTACAATGTCTTAAGGCTTTTACCTTTTGGTGTCCATATTAATATGCTTTTGGAGCTTTCATTGTCTTGGCTATCACTGCTGTTAAACTCTAAAAGTTTGTTTCAGTTATTTTCTGTGGTGTCAAATGTTTCTCGTTTTGGAGGCATTCTTGCATATTACAAATCTTCAAATAAAATTAAAATTATGTGTGCCCCTTGGAGCTGTGACAGTATGTGAAACAACGTAAGTAAATAAAGATGATCAATTCAGTGTAAATACATCCCCTTGTGATGTGGTCATGTTTTTGTATAACAAAAAGTTAGATCTACACTATTATCCAATGGTTTTAGCGTCAAATGATGAAGTTAGATCTGTCACCTTCTCTGCCTGCCTTATCCAGCAATACAGAATTCCTCGCATGCATTTGACACTGGCTTGACCAAGCTCATGGGTTCTGCCTTTGTCATTGTCAATACGCCTGCAGGGGGAAAAAAAACCACAGTAACAATGTCACTAGTGTTAATACACATATTAATAAAGCGTAGTAGATTAAAAATAGTACATGAACTACCACGCAGCTATAAAAATTAATTTTACATTTGC
>SMGT01012335.1:457525-488691 GCA_004794575.1 Lanistes nyassanus
CATTACTCAGAAATGAGGTTCTGCTTTTCCTAGGACTGAAGAATATGAGGACTGGGGAGATGAGGAGGTGTGGGATCAAAGATCTACAACAGGACTGAAGGGAAATTTGAAGAACTGACAGGATGGAAAGCAGACTCTACAACAGGACTGAAGGGAAATTTGAAGAAGTGACAGGATGGAAAGCAGACTCTACAACAGGACTGAAAGAATAGACAAGATCCACAACAATGCAAGCGGAGAAAGTGGCAGGCCATGCCACACCCTAACTTGATTTGTCTTTTGTGTCATTCCCATTCTAGCTGATAGATGTGTTTTAATGACCTCACAGGTGTTATTCAAATTAAAGGGACTGCTCACCACTGGTTACTGACTGACTCATCCAATCTTCAACTCACCCCATAGGCCAACATTAACCAAGTTGATTGTCCACCACACGAGTGGAGGTATCTATCATATTACTGCATTGTTTCAAGACTTGTTCAACAAACTAAATAAACAAAACAATTCTGTTCTAGAACTAGTATTATCAATAGTGTGTCTGACATTTTCAAGATTAAAAAAATATGAATCGCATAATCTAAATATGAGACAATATTCAAACGCACAAAGCAGCTGCAAGTTTCTTAGATTAAGGTCCATTCACACTGTTCACAGACTTATGCTCCAGTGAAAATCCACTGCAGTTTGCATCAAAGTGATTAAAAGTCACCATATTTATCCCCCCTAAAAAAGTTGCCATGTAAGAAAGCCTTGAAATATGCTGCAGCAGAGAAGCAGGACGCCAAGGGATGCCACCAAGAAGAAAGAAGTGCTTAGTGCTTGATAATATTTGATGGTGCATGACATTATTCTTAGTACGTCAACTTGCTGTATGCTACTGATTTCAGCTGGTGCTGTAGCACATAGGGCTAATATATTCAATACTGCCTAAGGGGTTTGTACCTGATGTGAAATAAGCCCCAAAGATCAGCCTTTTCCCTAGCTTCTGAGACATGGGGTATATAATGTTTAATGGGACTGTACAAACTTTCGATTCTTAGTAGAGAACTCAAATCAGTGCGGGGTCGAGTCAACTCTCTGAAGACGTGAAGTGGACGAGTCAAATTGAATGAAAAAGTGGACCAGTTGACTGGGTTCCTCGCCAGCTTCTTCAAATTTACACAAACGCGCTGTACTAAGGCCAGAGAGACTGAAGAAATTGCTAAATTTCCATCTATAGTTTGTTCCACTTTAAATCTGCGGAACCCAATATCAAAATATGAATATCATCTGACTGCATAAACTAAGACAGGCGAGGTTTCTATGGGAAACAAGAATAATAACTGTACTTACTGCGAATGTAAAATTCATCAAGTTTATCGGCAATAACGCTATGAGGTAGATTCGACTGTATCCTAAATTCTTCATCTCCAATACGTGAATCTTCTCTGGATCGTGTTCTGTACATCGCTGCAGGCATCGTGGACGCTGACCAAATGAGATAATGGGATATTTTATGTTGTCAGTGTCAGTGTTTACGAAGAGTTTGTACAACATTGAACGATGCAGCCATCAGTGCTAATGGCTGGCTTCAATTAGTTCTAATCTTGTCTTTCTGAAAACAGTTTAGAGATTTCGCCCCAGGTTACTTTTGCCCCGCTGCACTACTTACAAAAAGTACTTCGTGAAGACGACTGCTGCAGTAACCTACCTACAAAGGGCAGAGCATTAAGCTAACAAGAGAGGGTAGCTTTTTTCCGACTTCCGGTATGATATGCTCGATGTCGGAGGAGTATGAAGCGAACCCAAGTTCTGGTTTATTTGTACTTCTGGACGTACAGTTACGCGTCAACGTCCGATGTTACATCAGATGTCTTTGGGAATATAAACGAAGGGATTGTCGCAGCTTTTGGTGACTTCAATGCTGACAAATTGACAGATATTTTTGTTTTGTCAAATAATGGTACGATATTTTTCTTTTGGGGTTTAGATAATCAGTAGTGTATGGTAGGTCTACTATTTCCTGGTCCACTATCGATCTGACGCAGAAGAATAATAGGCGCACTTTGCATCATCTTTGGCCCTTGTCATAAAAACAGAAACCAACAGAAGGAAACTTCTAACGAATTTACTTTGTGTTACGTAAAAGATATACGAGCTCCACAGTTCAATTTTTATTTAGTAATCTTCATGCACAGTAATCAATCAATGTAATTCTAACCGACTTCGTGTAGACTCTTTTCCATTGTTTGTATTGTAGTGTGTTATGAGCACGCAAAATCCCAAATGGTTTATTAATTGTGGGTGTTTTTTTGGTTGTTTGCTGTTTCAGGAAAAACAGTTTACTTACTACAAGCAAAGCAGGAACTTACTGAAAAGAAGGCAAGCTTCTCTCGAAAGATGCTGCTGGAGAGTAATACCAGTGCAATCACTAGCATAGCACCTGGGGACTTCAATGGTGATGCCCAGATGGATCTGCTGTTGCTGAGGAAAGCTGAGTCTGGCCACACCATAGCTGAGATTCACTGGGGTAACAGTGTGTCTAATGCCTTAGGTAAATATTACGTCCTTTATTACAGCTACAGCCATTTTAGAACTCCATGATGTGAATAATTACTTCTTAGTTGTACTTCTGAGGTGACTTGGTAGAACCAGATTTTAAGGCAAATTCTATTCTACAATTCTAGCTTGCAAACAACTTGAATATGCTGTTACAGAAAATGAATTGAGTTCAAAGTTCTTAAAAGTTAAAGTTTCAAGCTTTTAAATCATCAGATGGTACTTTTCCCAGCTTATCACACGTTGGAGTCTTTAGACTGGTGCCAGATTATTACACGGTCAGCTTCAAACTTGCCACACATTGGTGCCAGATCATTACATATTCAACTTCAGTTAGTTCAGACTTGCCATCTTCTAAATCTGATTGCTGATCTGCCACACTAACATGTCACATTTGCCATGCTAACCCTTTACTGGTATATGTAGTGCATAAATATCCTTTAATAAGTTAATTATTTAATTAGAGTAGTTTACAATGTCTGATTCAGCTTACATTGTTTATGCTACAGTACAGTGTAGAACATTTTTCTACATTGTATTTAGCTATAAGTCCTCGGAGGTTTTTTAGTTTTGACAAAACACATATTTACAAGGCAAATAAAATATTCAATACATATTTAAAGTTAAGAGTTACTTACTAATTTATAACTAATCTATATTTATTTTTAAATTTTAGCTTACTAATGCATACTTATTGAATACTTTTTTATAGTTTTTTCATTCGAAGTTTATAATATGGTTTAGTCTTAAAATTCTGAGGGTTTTAGTATTTTTTTTTACAAGCGAGTTAGGGCCAACTGTGAAAGTGAGGACATTGAAGTTTTCAATTGTTGGCCATTACCACTTTGTAACCTATCAGTTGATGTTTCCAGTCATGCAGTTTTGATGCCTGTGTACAGTAAAATAGTATTGATTAAATAGTAGCAAAGACAGCAGGGGTTATTACCATTTTATCTTTTAAAACACACAAACACAAATTGATGAAGGTTGTATTCCTGGCACATAACATGATAATACACCAGCTTATGAGAACAATACTGATATTTTGTGTGTCTGTTGTGACCTCGGAGTAGGACAGTGTTGCACATTTCTGTCCGACTTTGGTCATAGTCCGATTAAAACTGCAAAAGTCTAACTGCGCCAACCCGCACCTGGACTGTTGCCCCATCACACTGTTTCTAAAGAGGGCATTGTTTCCTGTTGGATTTGCAGTGCCTCAGATAGACCACAATAATTTTCTTGCTCACCTGATATCTGCTACAAAACAGGCATCTCTTGCACATGCTTATTTATAGCATGATGTTTATCAGCCCGTGTCAGTTGTTAGTGTATTTTATCACATTTTTGAGCGTATAACAATTACAAAAACAGTCATAAAACTTTATAAAGTGCAGATTTTGAGGTTTTATTTGACTGAGCAACATTGTGTTTGTGAGAATGAATTGTGTCCTATTGTTATCACATTCCAGACCATTGGGTCCTATTACTTTTTCTTTCTCAGGACACCATGTCCCATAATACTAATCAGTCCAAAAATGTGCAATACTGCAAGGGTGGCTTTGTGTTGAGGCTTGAGTCTGTGTGTACAAATTTTCTTGCATATTGTGTTTTTACAGATCAGCAGTTTTTAATTTTGAATGAAACTTTGAAAGATCAGCCATCCATTATTGAGTAAGTAAAATAGAATGTACTTGTATTTTTAAAAGCTTTTGCGGTGTGAAATGTAAAAAAATTTAAATAGCATTCCATGTAATGACATCTGTTTGTGAGATGTTTGCTGAATTAGTCTAGATTTGCACAAGACTGTGTTTTACAGTTGGAATGATGTACAGTTAAACCTCCCTATTACAAATTTCTCACTAACCTCTCCTGGATAACTCTAATTTGTCTGAATGTATTTTCTATGAAGATCCATCATAGTTAAGACCTGCGCCAGGTGTATATTTAAAAGTCTTAATAAGGAGGTGTTACAGTAATACTAATAAATACATGTATAGGAGAGTGAAAAAGATTCAGTAATGTTTTTTCTTCTCTGGGTTATATTAGTTTTTTTTTACTTACATTGTGAAAGAAGCACAAAGTCTTTGTATAAATTTTATTAAATTGTTTGCTTGATCTAAACAGCGCCAATGGAGACATGATTCCTGACCTTGTTGGTGAAACAGTTGCAGGAAGAAGAGTCTTCTTTGTGTTCAGGTATTGCACAGATTGGATGACAGTGTTGTAGGTGTTATTGTTATTGTTATTGTTTTGCAGTTGCTTTTAAGTGTAACAATCCACAATACTAGGAAGCAATTATTGGACATAGGTACTTAGTTGCATAGTTTTGGTACAGTGAGCGATAAAGTAAGAATGATAGAAGAATCATTGTAAAAGTGTGATTAAATTTGTCAACCACAACCAAAATGAACAAAATCAAACCTAAAAAAACATAATTTATTGAGGCAGCAGTTACTACAAATGAGTGCCATTATTCAAAAGCAATGAAAATTGTTCATTTAAAGAAGCAGCGTCTCAGCCTTAAATGGCATTGGATGAAAATGGAAAAGGTGTCAGCTTTAGTAAGAATTTTGTGGACTTCTGCTTTCTCAACATGACCATGAAGTCATCTGTAGGGTAAAACCTGTTTCATGATGATCACATATGGGAACTCTTCTATTTCCTGTGTGTGGGATCCCAGAGTGACAAATGAGAGCACTATGCCATGAGATTAGTTGTTAAGGGTTCACCACCTAAGGAAATAGAGTTGACATTAATTCAACCAGTTAAAATATAGACATGGAATGAAATGTAGAAATCTTTTAAAACAAAACACCTTACAGTACACCATCTTGAAATAAATGGATGTCACCTGGTATAAAACAAAATATGAAATCAACATTAGTGTACATGTATTGAGTTTCTCCTTTTTCAGTACAAACAAGACATACCAGACTTTAGAAGTCAGAAATGGAACGTCCATCATCACTTTTGACCCATTGAGAATACCACAGTCATCAGCTTTTGTTGATTTTAATGGTGATTTGGTTCCAGGTAATTGCTGTGTAAACTGTCATGTTAGAAATGGTAAAATGAGTAAATTGACACTTGTGAATATGAGCATTTGAAATTGTAATAACAAACCTAACCATTCGACTTTTAGTGAAGATATTTCTGATTGTAAAAAAAAAATGAAAAAAAGCAGTATAAAATAACTTGGTTGTGTTGTAGCTGATGCTGGAAGTGTCTTGTTATCTTGAGCATCGCACTTGCTAGATGCCAAACTCTTTTCTTAGGTAAATCAGCTAAATCAAGCATTTCATTGGTAAAAGGATGAGATGTTTGGTTTAGCTGACTGTTTCAGCTTAGCATCAAGTTATGGCTATGGCAGTGTGTCTTTAATTTCACCTCTGCATTATTCAAGAAATGTTAGAATGGTTTGTGCCTGAATTTATGTAAAAGATCTCACCTGACGGGGGGGTGTGTGTGTGTGGGGGGGGGGAATCACTGTTTAAAAATGTATTTTTTCTTTCACAGTAGTTGTATGTGTTATCATTATCATTGTTAATGGATGAATGAAATATTATAATGACATATATACGATTATTACAGATCTGTGTTTGGTGTCTGAAAAGGGCAAACGGTTGCAGTTTGAGATATGGCTTGCTGAGGTAAAATGAAACCAAAAAGTCATCATTATAATTTGCCAGTTCTTGACTTGTATGCTGTAGACTTGATTGATTGCTTTATACATAGACTTCAGGATTGTAATTTATATAAATCTACTGCATTTATTGATACAAATACTTTAAAAGAATGTAAAATGTAAAATAATTGCATAACCCTAGTCTTTTGAATATACATTGAAACCTCATTATGAGGTTCTCTATTATAACCTCCTGCTAATGTAAGACCAACATTTTGTCATGATACCTTTTTGCTGTATCAGTCACCTCTAAATAATGACTGCCTCCCTGACCTAACTTACCACCTGATCCGTGGTGGTCCTGTGCAACCTATCATGGATGTCAGAGCTTTAATTCAAAACTGATGTGACTTTTATAAAAGCTGAATAAAGAATACAAAAATCAACCTACACCAATAAAACTAAACAGGTAACCAATTAATAACACTACAAACCATTGAGACTAACCATGTTGCAAAGCAATACACTACAAACCAACATAGCAAAACATTTCACCAAGTACAATGTAATATGACAAGCCAATACAACTATCCTCATTTACCAAACAAAAGCACTAACAGTAAAATGCCCTTGAACATATCCCAGCTGGTTTATCCTTAAAGGAAAGCTTAACCTTAGAAGTAACCTGTCTTGAATTGATGAACATTTATGTTGTGAGTCTTTTTAACCCTAAATTTCAAGCTGCAAAAGAACCGTTCACTTACAACCAGGCTTTTAATGCCGCACATCGGCATTACATGGAAGCAGCCATGTTGCCTTGATGAGTGACGTCAGTTACACAGGCAGGGAGAAAGCTACTGCAGCAGGCAGCCGATAGCGCTCAAAGCAACGTCAGTTATCGGGCAGACGCTTTTGCAGCTGAATGTGGCACCACGCTGACACCATACTACTTGAGCTGGCCATATACATTTAAACTTTATAAACTCTTTTCTTGTAAAAACAAAAGTGTATTGACCAAAGTAGTGAACTTTGTTAAAATACTTCTTAGTAGAGTGCATTAATGAATAGATGAAAAGGTGCCTATGTTTTTGCGTGTGGGTACGTCTGCGTGCGTGATTGAGCGTGTTGTGTGTTTATTAATCATTGAGTTTATTTATCAATATACGTATATTCTAATGTCAGATGAACTAAGATTGACATATGTTCTTTGACATTATTTTTTCTTCTGAATACCCCCTGAGGGTAAAAGAATAAAGAAACTTGACTTGTCAGTGACATCGCTCTCAGGTGTAATCGTCTGTTCTCACTCTCAGGCTCAGCTTCCGTCCGGTTTTGCCTTACTATAATGCCTTTTTCACTGGCACACCTTGTATTGATAATTGTCGGAATGGCTTATCCTTTCTTTAAGTGTTTCTTAAAAGTCTTGAAGCCAAGTGAAGCAGCCACATCATTTTCGTAGGTGCCTTCAAAACACTCCCTCGTAAAATGGTCCTCGCACACAAGGTGCGATTTGTGCCATTTATACTCTTTCGTATGACGAGGCAACTTGGCGTTCTTTAAATTTTCAAGCCACTTTTTACATAGTGCATAGCAATCTTTTGATTTTGCTGGATTCGGAATCCCCAAAAAGCTTTTGTGGCTTCCGTCTACAAATTAAACGATTTGCACTGTGGCGTGTTGAATGCTTCTGGGGAACTGACGTCACCAGACCAGACGACAGCAGCGATATTTTGCTTTCATTCGCGAAAGAGTACCACAACATGGCTACGTCCGTGTGCCATTATTTACCGAAATTAAAACGTGGATTGTATGGAAATAGTACCGATACAGCTTGAAATTTATGGTTGACAAGACTCACAATATCAATATCTATGAATTCATCTCAAGTTGCGTCTAGGGTTAAACTTTCCTTTAAGTTCTGTTAACAGTGATAACAGTGTGTTGCGGCTCTAAAGCAACATTTGTAACTTAATTTAGAGAGTTCAGACTATGATAGATGATGGGACTTAATTTAGAAAGTTAAGATTATGATAAATGATGGGATGAAAGAGCCTGTAAAATCTCAGCAGAGGGACAAGGAAGCTGAAAAGAGTAGTTAGGAGAAAAGGATAGCATGAACAATGCAAGTGTTTGTGAAAACAGAACGGTTTTGATCTAGATTTTATATTTCGGGACTTAGGCGAGCATATCTAAAAGAGAAAAGTGGATGTCCGTACATGTTTATGCCTGTGTGCATGTGTGTACATTATCGCACACCATGTTTTATTTTTAACTAATGGATAGTGATGTTAGGTGCACAGAGAGAGAGGGGGGGCAGGGGGAAGGTTTGTATTCAGAAAACACAGCAACACACTCATCTAATAATAACAATAAAATTTAATAATACAAATAGTGAGACTCAGTGTGATTGTATTCTTGTTAATAAATTTAAAACAATAAAAGGTCTATGTCAACAATGTTCCCTACTAAATATAATGACTCTTCCCAGTTAAGACCCACTCAAAATATTGGTGAATTTGGCAAGTTCTAATAGGTTCCAATGTAATTTTCAAATTGCATAATTTGTAAGATAAGATAATATTTCATTTCCCGCATACAAGCATAGGCCTTTTTCCCCATTTCCCCATACATGCACCCCCACACAGGCACACAGCACCCTTGCCCATGCTGCAGGCGCACACATACCCACAACCTCCTCCCCCCTCACATACGCCCACACACTAATTCCTTGACTTTTGCCATGTTGAGAGCAATTGACTAGGAAGGAGGGCTAGAGAGATAGCTAGACTAGACAGGTTAGTTGTTAACCGAGAGAGTGAGAGAGAGAGATGCCCATGGAAAGGAGTTGCGAAAGCGTCTGCCCGATGGAAGGAGTTCAAATCAGGAATTGTAATCAGCAGTCTTTTGTCTTGTAGTCACTTTCAGCAGTAAATTCAACACGCTTCTTCAGTTGCTTATTATTTTCAGTGACTTGATTGTCAGTGTAGACATCCAAACATGATGTAACCTCTGTAATGCACTTATTTGTGGTGTGTGATAATACATTACTTTTTCTCTATGACAGAACGGAAATTTCGTATGGAGCGAGAATATTTCATCACCAGAAGATCTCCTATTCTGTGGTCGTGCTTCATTCTATGACCTGAGTAAGAGTGTGTGGCTGTGTGCTGCAGTTGTGTCTGGCCTGATGGCAAGGGTCCGAGTCTTTGATTTTAAACTCAGTAACCATTGTGAGAATCATAACTATGCATGCAGTTATGTCAAGCTTCAGTCATTGATAAGAAACATTAATAAAGTGGGTCAAAGCAACTTAACCCCATGAACTATCCAGTGGAATAAGCTGTACTTAATAAGCTGTGGAAATAAGTAGTGTAGAAATGGGGAACTATTTGGGGTTCTGTTCAATAAAATAGATTGCGTCCCTTGATGAATTCAATGTGGGTACTGAGTAGCAACATCCACAATGATCATAAAATAATGCCTTTGCTGTATGGCAGTCCTGCTCCAGGGAATTAAAAACCCAAAGATTAGTTAGCCACCAAAATAACATGATTTTTGTAGAAATTTGACTACTTATTTTGCAGAAAATGAGATCATTTTGAAGCTCTGGTCTTTGCATACTTGTAAAAATTACTAGAGTTATTGGAAAATGCAAAATTTAGCATCTGTGGTAGGATTTTGAAGATGAATAATAGCTTAGAAAGAAAAAAAAACCGGATGTGTTGCAGATGATAACCAAGAAATTAATATCATCCTGCCTGGGTGTCTTGATGCTGATTGTACTCAGAGTGCCATTTTTGTCTGGGGTCGTCACAATGTAGGTGAAATACAAAAAAAAAAAATCTGTACTTCGTGTTGCATTTTAAATATTTTGAAATTTGCTTGCTGTTTTTTGTTTGTGATAATGTATAAAGTCTACATATGTAATATTGTTTGTGTATATGTGTATTAATGCATATTTATGGGTATTTTAGTGTAGGCGCATTCATAATAAGGTATAAGGGCCTTTCTTAACGAAAATGCATCTTAGTTTGCTGAATGAGATGATGTGTACACATCTGTTTCGTTTTAAAAAGACATTTTATACAAAATTCCAGGCTGGAGTTAGTTCTATTTGTAAATTAGATCACTGAAAAGACTTGAATAGAATCATGTCCTAGGTCCACAGTCAGATGGTACAGGAAGATTTTGGTAAATTTAGTGCCATACCATCAACATATAGTTTAGATCTAGTAGACCACTTGTAGGTAGACATAAATGTTTCATCTGGTTAGAATGTGCTTTGAGATCTTTCCTAATGGGTGTTTTCTCACAGTGGACTCGGCTGGAGATCGACTTCAAAAATTGGAATTTTTTTCCTGGACCCCTCCCCCTCTCCTGGCTAGAAGTACCTATTGCACTGCACTTTGGGGACTACAATCTGGATGGCTTCCCAGATGCTGTCACTGTTCTAAAATCATCCAGGTTTGTTCACCAGAGGACTTACTGTTTACTTATCTGATGTTTATACATGTTAGTTCTAATGGAATACCGCATACAGATTGTCTCAGCAAAGGCATTGGCATAGGGAACTGTTCAGTAGTGGCATGCTAGTGCTGTGTGTATGTTTGTGTGTGTGGGTGGGAGAATAATAATATAAGACTGACACTGTGGGTTGACTTTGCACTGCTTGTTCCTGTCTGCAGAACTAGAAGTTGTCTTAAAAATTTCTACTACAAACATAAATAATATTTAAATAGTGTTTTGCTGGAAACAGCTAATTTTTGAAGGTTAAAGATGTAGAAAGTAAGCTTAGACCTTTATACTTTGGATGAATCAACATGAGAATGGGTTATGGTGAATTTTATATGTTATTCTTGCATTTACTTAGGTGCTTGTTTTTTAAGCACAGAAAAGTATATCATTTGTACATTTACCTGATGATTACATATCGTGGATTACATACCACGACAAATCATTGTAATCTATATGAACTTTTCCTAAGATGTAAGCTTCAAGTAAGGTTTTAATGAAAGTTTAAATGCTCAAATACACTATAGAAACCACTGCCATGTCATTGTTATTTTTTAAACGTTCACAGTAATGATAGCTATGGAGCTTTCCTGCTGCTCAACATGGGGTGCAGTTCATGCGAAGGATTCTCAAGAACATTCCATATCACTTTTGATCAGCCCCTGGCAGCAGAGGGCCAGCATCCATTGCTGTGTGCATTCTATGACTTTATGGAAGATGTAAGCCATCATGTTGATGTGTGTGACTGACTGACTGCAAGAGAGAATGTTGGTGTCACGTTCAAGCCTAGCATACTGTTAGTGGTTCTGTGTGAAATCAGGGATTACATGGATCTTCTATGACAAATCGGTTTTTCTGACTTGGATAAAACAAAATTTTTTTTTAATATATTAAAAAAAAGGCCTTGCCTTTTCTGCCTGACTAATGGTAAGACAGTTGGGTTATCTAGTGCACAGCGCACAGTAATGAATGAAGAAATTGGGTCACTTTCCGTGTATATGTTTGATGTACGAAAGTAAACTTATTGCACCTGTTCCACGGCTGTCCTACGTTAGTGCCATTAGATGGAATATTTTGTGAAATCAGAAAATAGTTCTTGTGAATTGGGTGATGGAGGGGCTGTGTGTGTGGGGGTGGGTGGGGTGGGGGCAGTACAGCATGGTGTTGTTGTATGTGCTTAATTTGCATGATTAGTTATGACCAGAAATGATTTTTAAAAAAAAGTTTACAAAAACTGCCTTTTCAGGGTATTCTAGACATCGTGTTGACTGTTTACTCGGATGGGAAAGCAAAGTTGCTTGCTCTTGAGCAAGACTTCACTGCTGATGCTTACTTTCTGAAAGTCATGGGTGAGAGTGACATACACTATCCTTTGTGTAACTGAGATAAACAACTACACCATCCTTTGTGTAATTGAGAAAATAAGCTCTTGTCCAATTGTTAGTTGTTTGTTGTGTGGCAAAAAAAAATCAGTGGCAAAAAATTACCTTGAATAATGGAGATGTTCATACAGTAAAACCTCCCATATAAGACCTTCCCAAATATGACCTCCTCCACCATACGACCCAAAATTTCTGACGGAGACCATTTACTCTATAAGCAACCTCCCATTTACGATTCCCTCCTTAACCTGACCACCGACTGCTGGTTTTATGCAGTATATGACTTTCCCTGGTCGAGCTGAAAAAGGTTAGCAGACTTCCTTTTGCAGAAATGTTCACTGAGAAACGAGAAATGTCAACCCCAAATCCCCCAAGAAACGCAAAAGAACTGTTTCAAATCTCGAAAAGACATTGAAAGTGCTCCTAACAAAGAAACAACAAAGGGAAGTTGGCAAATATTGCATCCAAGATCTAATTAAGACTTTACGCCTAACGGACTGAAGCAAGTGACGGTTTTGCACAATATATGACTTGTGGGTCTTTTCGACACTTCACAGAAGGACAAAAAGTTTATATCACAGATTGTGTTGTAATCCATTCCTGAAAGTCTTATTTGATATTCTGTGTTTAAGCCTTTGTTTCGGCCAGTTCGCTGCATTCGGTAACCCCAAGGTCAGGTTACGTCTCGTTCACGCTTTCTAGCCTGGTGAAAGCTAAATTGGCATAGGTGTCCAGACTTTATGACCTTCATGTGTTGCCGCTGGCCTGCAGGGAACAGGTATCATTTCTTTGTTGTGAGAACTGTGGCATGACGCAACATACACCAGTCTCAGAGATCTGTGATCTGCAGCATCACAAAGTTCACAACTTGATTACTTTTTTATATTATAAAATTTGGATTTTTAAAAAATTGGCAACACCAGAAAGAAAGTTTTACTGATGTGTGGTAGGATGAAACTAATATGATGAGATAAAGTACGTCTGATGTATGATAAAACTAAGTTCAGTAATTCAGATGCAAAAATATTTTCACATGTAGTTCAGTGGTAAATAAACAGTTTCAAAGCACATGTTTCAGTTGACTGCCATAATAACTTACGTGCAGATGTGTTTATTTCTCACCCCATCCATCAGTGTACATGTACCTACATGTACTAACAGTTCAGTGCAACTTGTCCAACCTTATAAGACCCCTCCATTGTAAGACCTGATTTTGGCTGTTTTTTAAAAGTCGTATATTGGAGGCTTTACTGTACCAACATTCACATACAATCAGTGATTGCTGGATGATATTAGTAGACACCACCATCTCAGTGATTGCTGGATGATGTTGGTAGATTCCATCATCTCAGTGATTGCTGGATGATGTTAGATACTACCTAAACAGTAGTACCTTTCATTATAACCTCGAAGAAAGCAATGGAAAAATGTCTTATTTGAGGGGTGGCCTTATTAGAGAATCAAGCTAGACAGATGGAACAATCAAGGAATATTTATGAACTCTGTAAACACTGTAAGCACAATTTTCTTCTGTACTACCCCCCAAAATTCAATTAAAAACTTTTAAAAAAAGGTAAATATTCAATCAAAAAGGGAGTTGGTATTCTTCACAAATTCTTGGCAATCTTTTTATACGGTATTCAACATTGCTCGTGTTGACATACCTCTTCTGACAATTTAGCACTGCAGTGTGTGCACTGTGTTTTATGACCAAACTTTGTAACCAACCATTTGATACCATAAAGTTGTCACAGCTGTATTTGATTGCTGTATACAGTGGTTTCTCTTAAATTGTCTTTATGGTCTGTCATCATTGTTGATGTTTGGAGCACTTTCGCTAGGTTTTAATTCCTGTTTTCTCCACTTTCCCACCTCTGATTGATTCCTTCTCCTAGATTATTGAATTTGAATTTCCTTCTTTCAAGTCCTCCTGTGGCAATCAGTATCACAGTTTCTCCTCTTACTCCTCTCTACCACATTCACACACTTTTGAAGAGTTAGTTGTTTTCTTTTTTGTGTCAGTGTACATGCCATTATTGCTGACACTACTGTAGGAACAACCTGACAATGCTACCATACCTTCAAAGTGCACATGCCTGCACTGAAAGTGACAGATACTGCCTCGTGTGATAATATAAACTCGTGTCGCTTGAACCTGTAAGACAGCATTATAGCTGTGCCATGTCAAGTGGTCTAGGGGGATGGGGGGGGGGTATGTTTCCCACTCTGCTCATGCAGTGGGTGGGTGGCAAATGCGTTCTTGCTAGAGTGAACCTACCAATCGATATGGTGCATACATATTGCTTGCCTACATTCGACCCAACATGCTAGAGTGAACCTATCAGATGGGATTGTGCACGCATATTGCATGACAGGAGAGTAGATGGGGGACTGTGCATCCCTCTTGCTTGATGCCATTCACACCAAACTGCCTGAAAATTTGAAGCTGACACTCCAAATATTTCAGTTTCAGAATGAAGGTCGTAAATCTGAACTGAGGAAAATTTGCATATCTGTGGGACAAACAATATAGTATGTTTTGTTAAAAAAAGCAGTCATAACAGCAAGCATTGTTGTAGAGGGATGCTACTGTATCAGTAACTTTAAATTGCATGTATACT
Organism: Lanistes nyassanus; assembly: GCA_004794575.1. Lineage (NCBI taxonomy): Eukaryota > Metazoa > Mollusca > Gastropoda > Architaenioglossa > Ampullariidae > Lanistes > Lanistes nyassanus. Next base: position 472,204 of record SMGT01012335.1, read on the forward strand.
ATATTTGAAGGTATTAAACAGACTTAAACTGCATTAGGATAAATGTAATTGAAATTTCTTACAAATTTTCTGGAGTATCCAAAAGTTGACAAGTTGAAGAAAATTTGTAGATGAAAAAATATTTTTCTTTTGCACATGCAGTATTTTTAAATGTGATCACAGTGCCTTAAATACATTTTCCCCAAATATTTTCTATTTTCATTTTTCTCCAGTTGTTAGTGGTCGCTGCCTTGACAATTGCCCCCATGGTCATCAGGTAATAGTGTGTTTTACTTTTTATGTTGTTTGTCCTCAGCATAGGTTAGCTGTAGGCATAAGACATTGGCAATATTGAAGGTTGACTAATATAATTGGAAAGTTCTTTTCATTATTGTGTAGAACTGCATGCACAGTTTTGTCTTTTTTAAATAATTATGTTTTTATTAATTTCTGAATAAAACATTAAAAAGAATGTGTGTTTGTGTGTGTGATTGACAGCCTTATGGTGTCAACCAAGTGGGGCCTGTGATTCGATTTAAGACAACGACATCCACAGGGTCAAATGAAATTGGAGTCTGTAAGCAAGAGTTATTTTTTTTAATGTTGCCTTGTTTTTGGCTTGTTTTGTAAGACTTATGATTTAATATAAAATCTTTATACTCAACCTCTGTTTTACTGTAATGTTTCTGAGTACATAGAGATTATCTTGTGTTCAACCAGGCAAAAAATGAGGTGTTATTTTTCAAACTTTGCTCTGCACATGGAATAGAGTGAGGGTGAATGTAAATTGGAAGTGAATGCAAAAGTAAGACAGCTTCCCACCAGAGTTTTTGACATTGTGCTAGATTGCTACATTTACTGACAGAAGATGGGTAGAAACAACTGAAGAAATAAAACCATCCTAATGAAATTTCAGACTTAAAAAAAAAATTCTGTTGTACACCTGAGTGACAGGGGCCTGGATAGCTTTGCAGGTAGAGGTGTGGAGTATTGTGTGGAAGGTTGAGGGTTCGAATCCAGGAATGGCTAAAGATTATCTCCTTAACTTTAGCATAGTGCAGTCTCCATTCAGCCTTCTCCTGAACATTATAACTCTCTGTCCGTGCTGGCCATCTTACTGCAGATGTCAGTCTGGTGGTTCTTTCAGTGCATTGCTTAGTAGTAGGACCTCATCCTCCCCCCAAAAGTGCAGAATCACTAGGTGGAAGGACTGTCTGTCTAAAATTACCTACCCAGCACCTGACTGATGTATATTTCCCAATTGTATGTGGTACTAACTCGGAGTTCATAAAGTAAATTGGTTTATAAAAGACTTCCATATCAGTCAGCAAACTGTTAGCCATCTTTGCTGCTTTTTTCAACAGCTCAAGAACAGTTAGTTCTGTGAAATCCAGCATGCTGTCAAGAAACCTTACAGTGCAGATGGTGCATACATTTTAAATGCCTTGTTGAACACTTCACTGAATACTTATTGGCACCATGGAAACATTTTAAACTATGCAAGTCACTGTCTTTGTTATAACAAGAACACTATAGACTTTGATGGTTATTACATGTGGTTAGTGTGTGTTACAACTAGAAACAGTGTTAAGGGATTGAGACTTTCTAGCACTGTTAGTGAGAATAGTAAGGTGTGTTAGAGGTTCTAGTATTGCTGGGTGGGGTGGGGGTGGGGGAGATAAAGGGTGTTGGAGCTGATGAAGGACAGATAAAATGGGTGCATTTTAACTGTTGTTTGATACTTGTAGACTTCATTTTCTTTATAGTGATTTGTAAATTTTCATTTGTTGTAATAGCCTCTCAGCTGTCTCAGTCAGCTTATTTTTCACTGCAACTTCCATTTGAAGTGTTTGGGCTTGGTCAGACGCCAAACTTTGTTGATCTGCTTGAAGTTGGTCTCCAGAATCCACCAAAATCAGTGAGTCATTTGGACTTGATTCTGATTGTAAAGACAGTGTTTTAGCATTTTAAAAAATTTTCTGCTATATATTTTTTCTTCATTTGGACACAGTGCAGGTAGAGATATTTAAAAGGAAGTTCTTGTAACCATAGACATATATATATATATAAAACTGATGTAGATCAGAAACTGGTTCTTACAGCCTACAAACTGCCTGGCTATGGGAAGAGTGATAACTCCATAACTGAATCTCATCATAAGCCGATGTGAATCTGCCCCTTATCGCACGTTTTGTTGTTGGACAGTTTTCATTCACAAAATAATGTTTAATAATTTCATGACATAAAACACATCAGCTTATCTTCATACTGTTGTGATTGATAGGCTTCGGCCACAGATTTTTATATTTGTGCAAGATGCTGTGGTATCATAAAGTGTTGAAATATTTTGTGATGGTGCTATGAAATAATCAGTTTTTATCACATGAGAAGGATTTTTGTATGCAGAGTAGGGGAAACAGCAGCAGTCTTAGGCATCAGGATTTCTTTCACCAGATTCCTGTTGCCTGTACCATTGTGTTGTAGCACATCAGTCATACATAATTTGCAATATTTTGCTTGCTCAGTCAGTTTTGTCTGCTGTGTTGTAGGAGAAAAGGCAGAGGTCTTGGACATCAATCATTCCCAACTCACAGGTGATGGTAGTTCCATATCCAACTGATTCACCTTCCAGGTGAGTTCTGGCTCATTCTGACTGTAGGTGGGCTCTGGCTCAGTATAATTATTGGTGGGTTCTGGCTCAGTACAATTATGGGTGGGTTCTGACTCAGTATAATTATGGGTGGGTTCTGGCTCAATATAATTATGGGTGGGTTCTGACTCAGTACAATTATGGGTGGGTTCTGGCTCAGTATAATTATGGGTGGGTTCTGACTCAGTACAATTATGGGTGGGTTCTGACTCAGTACAATTATGGGTGGGCTCTGGCTCAGTATAATTATTGGTGGGTTCTGGCTCAGTACAATTATGGGTGGGTTCTGACTCAGTACAATTATGGGTGGGTTCTGGCTCAATATAATTATGGGTGGGTTCTGGCTCAGTATAATTATGGGTGGGTTCTGGCTCAGTATAATTATGGGTGGGTTCTGGCTCAGTATAATTGTAGGTAGGTTCTGGCTCAGTCATAGATGGGTTTTGGCTCACTGTGCTCCTAGCTGTTTGGTCTCATCCTGGACTCCCCGTTTGACACCCCACATCCTTCCCAGTTTTTCACACTTTCTATAATTTGTTGTCACTGCATGGACCATTGCATGGGTTACTCTTGTAATGCAGGGAACATTGGATTTAACCATTTGGAACAGCCAGATATTGTACACATTTTTCGCTAGGGTGTACCACTGGTTTACATGTGTGTATTTGTGTGGCTGTGCAGCTGGCGGAGCAAGCTGTATGTGACACCAAGTCGTCTGGTGCTGCTGACTGGCATCTCACTGTTGGCCACCTGTGCGCTCATAGGCATCATCACTGGCCTGCTACACTGGCGTGAGAGGGTGAGTTACCACTGAGAGTGGACGGTTGTCTATGCTGACTGTAAATTCTGTAGGGAAGCATGCAGTGCTTCTGTTCCACTTGTGTCTGAACTGATTTTGCAGTTCTTCAGAATTTCTTTCTTTTAGACCCAAGTCCTCACTGGTGGCACTAATGGGATTGTTATTGATCAGGAATTTGAAAGAACAACCTAAATGGAATCTTTTTTCTTTGTTGCTCATTTCTGTTCCTTTCAAGGTACCAGTTCCTAAAATCTGTTTGTAAAAACTTCCCCTCCATTCACAAAATAAAATTTTTCTAATATAGGCATTCGTATATGAGCTTAAGAATATGTCAGAACTGTAATGTCATATAAGTGAATGGATAAGTGCCTGGTTGGCATGCTCCAAGCCCACTGACTGTAGCCTGGGTGCCATAGATATATCATGTGTCATACTACATGTATATATTAAAGCTTATAAATATATCTTATCTAATTAATGCAGTGCCAAGTTAACAAGGCTGAGCCAAGTCACACACAAAGAGTTTGTCAGAACAAATCCAGCTGTATGTGTTAAAACTGGCAGAACTAATCCAAATGCATGCATTAAAACTGGCAGATCTAATCCAACTGTATGTCAGCTAATCCAACTGCACCCATTAAAGTTGTCAGAACTAATCCAACTGCATATGTTAAAGCTGTCAGGACTAATCCCGCTGAATTCATTGAAACTGTCAGAACTAATCCAACAGCATCCATTAAAGACTTCATTTAATTTCCCCAAAGAATTTCCTTCGTACAATCTTCTCCCCGAGATCATAGTAAAAATACATGTCTGCATAGAATATTTGATCCAGCAGGGGAAAAAAAGGTTTTATTACAATGGGTGGACTTCTTTATTGTGACTGCCTTCAGTCAGCTTGTTTATTTTGCACAAAACAGAATCATTTACATCAATGCTGAAAGGCAGTTTCTTGCAATGAAACCAGGCAATTTATTGAAATGCACATACACTTGCACCACTGACCATTCTTGGTGCTGATCACGACCTTCATCACAGCAGTAACCAAAACAGCCAGTGAGATCATAGGCAAACGACGACAAGTCAAGGAGCCCTGGATCACACCTGACGTCTTTTCTTTATGTGACAAACAAAGGAAACTGAAAGCAAGGATGCAGAAGGTGCAACAAAGTACAAAAAAGCCAGCAGGAAGGTCAAAAAAAGCTGTGAGAAGAGCAAAGGAAAAAAAATCAACAGAAGGGCAGTGCAACGAAATCGAAAACAGGTTGAAGAGGAATAAAACGAAGACGGCATATCATACCGTGAAGAACCTGACAGCACAAGATGAAGATAGCTCTCAACAATACAGGACAAATCAGGCAAAGATCTCATGGAAAAACAGGAAATCTACATTAGATGCACAGAGCACTGCACAGAGCTGTAAAACCACAGTCATAGGAGATCTTGGCATATTTAATGCCCCATACCAAGCAATGATTATGACTGAAAAAGGGTGTCAACTGGAGGAGAGAAGATCTCAGCAGAACTGGACCAAGCCAAAGAGCCGACAGCCACAACAACAACCACAAGATCTGGTAGACAGGAGAATGGCCCACACCTTGGACTCAATCTGTGATTGTCACATTGCCCCCAAAAGGCAACTTGCGGTTTATATGCCAGAACTACTGCACCATCAGCCTGATCAGCCACCCAAGCAGATCTATGTTGAGATCAACAGACTGCAGCTGAAAGCCAAAAAAAGCCACTGCAGAGGAACAGGCTGGATTTAGCGGAGGGCACAGCTCTACTGAACAGATCCTCAATCTAAGGATACTGTGTGAGAAATACTTCCATCATCAGAATCCCTAACATGTCTTCATAGACTTCAAAAAAACATTTGACGGAGTGTAGCCTGCAGCAATGGTCAGTGTCGTAGAACAACTCTACAACAACTCCACTCATTAGCAGGACAGAAAAATGGTTTGGGACTACAGTCAGTCTGACAAGGCTGTCTTCTCTCCCCCACACTGTTCAACATCTTCCTTTAAAAGAATCATGACAGATGCCCTAGAAGGACATGAAGAAACAGCTTCAGTGGCAGAACGATAACCAACTTGCACTTTGGTGACAACATTGATGACTTAGCTGGCTATGAAAAAGAGCTTGCCGAGCTGGTTGAATGGCTCGACAAGTCATCAACAGTCTATAGCATGGAGATCAGTGCAGGAAAGACCGAACTGATGATGAATAATACCAGTGGCATCAGTACCGTCATCAGAATCAAGACTGCCAGACTAGAATCAGTCCACAGCTTCAAGTACCTTGGGGTCCATTGTGACTTTGTCACTGATGATTGATCAAAACCAGAAGTACTTGTCAGAATAACACAGACAACTACAGCACTTACAAAACTTTAGCCCATCTGGAATGGAAACATCACCATCAGTTCCAAGATTGGACTGATGTGTGCACTACTCATCCCCATCTTTCTCTATGCTTGTGAGACATGGATGAAGACAGTTGACCTGCAGAGAGATTCAAGCCATGGAGACGAGATTTTTTCAGAAAGCTCCTTCGTATCTAGTACAAAGACCACATCACCCATGAGGCAAGGAGCATACAGCAAGCCTTTGGGCCATATGAAAACTGGATGACCACTGTTTTAAAAAAAAAAAGCTGAAATGGTTCAGGCACATCTCGAGATTGTCAGGACTTGCAAAAACCATCCTGTGAGGTACAGTACAGGGAGGAAGAAGAAGAGGCAGACAGGTGCTGGGAAAACAACATCCAAGAGTGAGCTTATCTAATGTTCGCAGAAACCCAGAGACTGGCAGAGGACAGGGAGAAATGGAGGAAGCTGGTTGACTAGTCCTCAGTGGTGTCCCACTGATCTGGAAGGCTAGGGGACAGATGGTAATGATGAATGATGCATTAGGTTAGGTTTTTAATGTAAACATTTGGGGTTTTAGTGTAGAGTTGGATGTTTACCTTTGAAAGTGACAGGTGGAGACTTTACCTGTTTCTGTTGTTGGAGGATGTCTGAGATTTAGTGCATGAGTTTCCATTTGTATTTACAGGTGGAGGATAAAAGGGAGAAACTGCAAGAAGCCCAACGCTTCCACTTTGATGCTATGTAGCTGGTGGGCCACCACACCATTTTGATCTCTGGCAACATTGGAAAGAATTCATGTATAGCATTGTATTTGTTGGATGCTGGGAAAGTTTTCATTGTGAGTCTTCAGTCAGTTGTGGAAGCACAACGTGCATATACATACACTGAAATATTTCTGATATCCTCCTGTCAGTGAAGAATACAGAGTGCAGAGCTAACTGGCTTATCCGAAGTGTTGTCAGCATATTTGAAGCAGGGAGTAAGCAGCAATGTTTTACAGTCTCATGGTGAAGCCCTTGTTATCAGGTGGTGAGAATAACATAACATGTTTTAAAATCTTATCTCTGGCACATGTAACTCTGCCACACATAGTTCTTCTGGAGGTGACATCTGTTAAGAGTCAATTGGTGTGTTGTGAGATAGCTTGAATGATTCTGTGTACATGTATCTGTGAAGACAAGATGAAGAATGGTCAGTTTCGGTTGGACTGCCTGTTTAGACTGCAGCAAGATGTAATTGCGTTTGTGTTGTTCAGTTTCTTATTCCATTCTTCCTTTGCCAATTTACATTCTGTGATATTTTTCCTTTATTTATTTGCATTGTGAAATTTGTCCTTTGTTAATTTGCATTCTGTGACATGCTTCATAAATGAGTTTTGGTCCTGAACAGTCTGTTATAGATACAAAGGTGACAGACATTAGTACACAAGTTGTAATAGACCTTCTTGGTTTAATCATAACATCTGACATCGGAAATCAGAACAATCTGCAGAAATAAGTTTACCGGAATTAGCATGAAAAACAGTTTTTTTTCCTTGAACCCTCATAGCAAGCTTTGTTTGGTGGTGGATGTGTGGTTATGCTTTTGTATGCGTAAGTTCAAGCACTGTCTGACGCTGTGTGCAGGGTCAAGACCTTGAATAATAATGAAACAGATTTTGTTGCGTCTAGACATACATCCGTTTTCCCGGGCCCAGCTCTGGTATGTCCTCCTCCTCACCTACAACAATCCAGGATTAGTATGACATCACACCTATACATACCAAACGTTAACCCATTCAGAGCTAACCTTAAACCCAAAGGAACGAAGTCAAACAAGACTGAACTGGGAACTGATCTAATCAAATTTAACAACTTTAACTCAATCTCTTAAATGTAAACTTCAACTTAAATTCCACCTTAAAACTTTTAACTGCGACACCCTATCTTGGATACTGTGTCCGCAATGTTCAAATTTGACTAACTCTCACCCACGCACACAACTCGGCCGCCTCTTCACGGGTTCAGTTTCATTGGCGTATTGGACACTCGGCCACTGCTTGTGACCGTCACCTTTTGGTCTCTCTCTGGTGCTACGGCTTGGGCATTCGACAGCGACTCTGATGGTGACACAAACAGATATAGTGTTACGTCCCATCAACATCTCTGATGGGCTGAACCCACACTGAACTGGTGTCGCCCTGCACTCATACTGTCAAAGAGCTAAGTATGGGTCTTCTGCCTTTGACAGTAAGTTCTCTGTCTTCACAGCACGGCCTGCCTCTCCGTTCGCTTCATGGCGATGAGGACGACCGGTCCGATGCGTAAACCTATAGTCTGCAAATTGTGGGGAGACTCTAGATGCAAACTGAGGTTCGTTATCAGAATATACCAGCTCCGGTATTCCATGCCACAAACAAATTCTGTCCTCCACTGACTTCGTGAAGAGTTTTGTGTTCTTCTGTTTTGCTGATCTGGTAGAACATTTTGCCGCAAATTGTCCTCTGGTGACATTTGATTTATAGCATTCTGCATTACTAGCTGGACACATTTCTTCTTATGGGTGCTACCACATTTCTTGCACTTTCTGGTGCACTCCTTCCACGGACTTTGATACACCGGCTGCCGTCAACTTCGCTTGTTGATGCAAAGTGTCATGGGCCCCGCAGATCTCGATCGCTGAATTCAAAGTCAGACTTTTGTCTTCCAACAAATTCTGTTGGATCTGTTCTTCCCGAACCCAGTGCACATTCTGCATGCGCTTGTTACAGATAAAGTTTCTTAAATTTTTCTCCCACACAGACATTTTCAATTTTTTTTTCATAACGACAGCAATATCATCTTTATCTTTGTCTTCGGCAAATGCGAAACCATCAAATGTGTCAAAAACGTCTTCGCCAATGAGCACCAGAAATGAAGACTTCCTATACTTGTTTTCTTCTTTGTCCAGATGTGGTGCTTGTTCATAGTTTTCCCATCGTCATTTCCAAGCTTCTTCCAAGCAACCTCTAGATTTCTAGAGCTCATATCCGGTTTTCCTGGCTCTGGATTTGGACGAAAACTTTTTATCCCCGGTGCACCAGGCTGCTCGTCTTCCCTGTCCACTGTCGTTTCCCACGACGTAAATGCAGTCCTGTCCCTTTATTCGTGGTCTGCAGCGGAAACTCACGAAGTCTTTTGATGATAACGTCACCGGGAGTTCTACGAACAAACCGGTCCACTTTCGGAAAAGTTGAAAAATCTGCTCACTAGTTCCTTTACAACAGTAGAAAAGTGCCGCTTCTGACACCATGTATAGTCATGCTTTTGTATGCCCAAGTTCAAGCACTCTCTGATGCTGCATGCAGGATCAAGAAACATTTGAATAATAACGAAAAAGATTTTATTGGACCTAGAAGTCCATTTTCCCGGCCCGAGTCCCCGTATGTACTTGTCTTCCTTCTGACCTATCGCAATCCAGCATTAGTATGACATCACACCCATACAAACATGCCAAGCATTAACCCATTCAGAGCTAACCTTACAGTAGACATCAAGAGGATGAAGAATTTGCAAGCATAATCCTCTGCAAAATATTTCCCCCAAACTCAGTTTCTTTGTTAAGATCTATAAAGCATATTTGAGTGATTGTTTTTGTAAGACTGTTTGCAGGAGTGTGGGAATATGAGTAGCCATCAGGCATAAGGATGGATTTAAGGAATGTTTGTAAGACTTGAAAGTATTATATAAAGGTATTGTTTGATGCCTTCGCTAATTTTTAAATTTTGACTGTAAGTAACTAATATTCATCACGACGAATGAATATTTTGGTAAATGATATCTGCTGATAATAAAGCACCAAGAAAGAAATAAAACTGTGAATTAATGTTCATGACGCAGAGTAAACATTTTTGTATGTGAGAACTTATTTAAGCTGCCATCATTTTGCAAATGGTTTATCTGAACATTCATAGTGTTCCACTTTTGAGAAGTGTGAACTGTGCAGTCGATTGTCTTTATGGACTGAAAACAGTATAACCTCCCATATAAGATCTTCCCATATACGACCTCCTCCGGCATACGACCCCGAAATTTTTGACGGAGACCATTTACTATATAAACGACCTCCCATTTACGACTCTCTCTAATCAGCAACATCCACACGCTAGTCTACAGCTCAACCTGCAGAGCTGTCGGTTCAGGCTCCCCACAGCAACAAAACTGATACAGGATTCTGTTTTCCTCTAGAACTATATAAGAGGAAAACAGGAAAATAATAAATGGGGATTTTATACCGCCTGACACCCAGCCCTCGCGAGGGCCAGGCTCACCGCACCTGACATTTAGATAACAGTTACAAAGCCAGTGACAGATATGCACGCACAGGCTCACGAAATGTCATTACTGTACAGTGGGACTACCGGTTGTTAACAGGCGGAATGAAACAAACTGCTTCAAGAAGTTTGACGTGCGAACTCGTTTAAAATACTGGTCTTTTTCTGCGTGTCTCAGGTTATAGGGCAGTGAGTTCCATTTAGTCGAAAAAATAGTAGAAAAAGAAAGACTGCTCACCATGTGTGTGTGTGTGGGGGGGGGGGGGGGTACGACTAATAGGCGATTATCTGAGGCTGAGAGAAGTAGTCTAGATGGAGAACAAACTGAAAAATCTAGGAAGTAAGCTGGAGACAAAGTTGTAGCACAGGGTTTATATAATATTGTCGATACATGTCTGGATGGCAAGCCAGTTCAGAAAATGTGTGACGTAGGCATGTTTACGAGCTTTGAGATCTAGTGGGGCAACAGAGTTTTGAACCTGGAAACATGGGAAAAAGTACACTTTAATCTGTTTTGTTAAATCTTCTGCATATAGGCTGGCAGCATCTTGGTAGCCTTCGTAGCAAACAGAATTGAAATTCCACATATATGGGGATAAAGCATCCTTAAGCTTGACGTAAACTACAGTTATCCTGTTTTATAGTACAAACCGAAGAAAAGATCCCACAACACTTAGAAGACTGTATCCCCGGGTGTAACCTTTTATTCATTCACAAAGTCTGTGTAAACATTCAGCAAAACAGTTCTCGTGTTGCAAAAAGGGGATAATAGTTTGAAATAATAATAACACTTTGATTTACGTGACAAATGCCAATCAGTTTGTCCATTTGCTGCTAAATCGTTTAGATTAAGTGCATCATATGACTGGATACAGTGCACATTTAACAGGTTTGATTTCCTTCGTCGTCTTTTCATTTTCGTCAAAAGAAAAAATTACCTGCAGGGACAGGTGTCCATAACATCGAACTAGCAATGAGATCCTGTCTTTTTTATGCCCCCCCCCCCACACACACACAATTGATGCATTTAAATGTGCTCATATTGCAGTGCCTAACAGCCAAATACGTTTTGCTGTTTTTAATCACCAAGATCTGTCATGATGCACAGAAGAGCCATTAATCTAAAGGAGGTTTTACTTGTTAGTACTTAGCACATTTGTGGGACAGGAAATGTCTAGGGTTGGGGAACCAAGGAGGAGGAAAGGAGGGCAGGCACGCACACCTTCCCCAGAAGGCGACCGGGGAGGTACAGGAATACAGAATATCACAGGGCTTCGTATTTTTTATGAGTGAAAAGAATTCGTAGAAGTTCAGTCAGTTTAGCCGAGGTGTACATGTGGACCGCCGTAGACGGACGGTCGTCAGATGAAAGTCTACTGTGGAGCATACAGCGCTTTTACCGTGGTGTCCTCAGCAATGTGGAGTTGACTGCCCTTGGAGTCTGTTCAGAAATTACGTTCACCTGTAGTGTACAAACGGGCGCTTGTGGTACACTCATGGCCAAGCCTGCGCCAGCTGAGAAGTGGGAATAGATTTTGTGTTGCTGTTCACTGAAAAGAAGTGAATACACAGGGTACGGTAAACAGCACTCCTTCCCGCCACCTATTTTGTCCAACACATTCGAAAACAAGGCCAGGGATAGCCTTAATTTTCCAGGGCTCTCCATGAACAAAGCACCAAGCTGCTTCTGGTGTTGAGGGATCCGGGTAGGGTGACTCGTCCACACGTACAAAAATTCATTTGGGGTGGAGGGAACACAAAGAAATCCCTGTAAAGGATAATACCTTTAGTATCTCCACAAAGGGTACCACTGACAGTCGGTCGCTATTTTCAGAGCATGACTGATATATGGCTTGCTTGTATTACACTTGTCAGGATTTCTGAAGTTTAGAGAGACAGAGAGAAAGAATGTGTGTGTGTGTGTGTGAGAGTGTGCGTGTGTGTGCGTGTGAGAGAGAGAGAGGGGTGTGGGCCCGGGGTATATGGGGCGGAAAGAATGGGCTGTTCTTGCCCTTGACCCAGCCACCAGACGGCGAAAGCGCTCGAAGGCATAACAACGCTTAGTGTTAATAGATCAACACTGCAATAAGTCGTCTTATAATACATATAATCCAATAACACTGCATATTACCCTGATGTACATTAGTTCTACAGCTTCATTCTAAGCGAACCAAGCGCCAAAGCAGTAACTGGTATTACGATTAGTAGTATGGTAGGGCCAAGAGTCTATTGACTTGTGACTGTCGCAGTCTACAATAGATTTTGACTTGCCTCTCTACTCTTTTTGCCCTGACACTTTTCCGTTCAGTCATCGAAGTTTAGTTTTTAACGCATCTGGTACACCTTCCACAGTTTACTGCCATTTTACGAAGATTCGAGGTCGTAAGAAGCAAAATACCGAAATAATTTTTAGTTACCAATGTCAACAAAGCAAGCTTCCAGTACTACGCCTCCGAGCACTTTCGCTGGTGGCTGGATGGTGGAGTTACCTCCCTGAAAACTAGCGGAAAAGGTCATTCTTACAGTGCTCATGATACTCAGAGAACTGTATTCTGTAGCGATCTAATTTCATTCTCAACACAGCAAAGGGCTAAGTAATTGCATCATCATCATCATCATCATCATCATCATCATCATCATCATCATCATCATCATCATGTTCATGTTCATTCAGAGTTTTGTTCTGTTTTTTTTTTGGCGGGGGGGGGGGGGGGACTACATTCGTAATAAATAATCAACAACACTGCAACAGGAAATACAAACTCATACCGTATACACAACTGCAAAAAACAAAAACAAAAACTGACACCTCAAACTGCTTCCTATTTTAAAAACTTTCTGTTGTGTACAAAGCTACTTTAAAAGTCAAGGTTTTTAATTAGTCGTGAAATCTGAAAAGATGATGTGAATGTGCCGAAATATGTTGAAATAAATCTGCTGAGCTTAGCTCAGTAGCTGTGCGTCCTTGACATACTAAGAGAAATAGTATGTCTCCAACGTGACCACAATCATGTGCATGACATTGCTGGTCGTTATACCTGTGTCCAAAATACACCATTCAGTGGCCAGCAGGTAGTTAAACTGCAGCAGGACAACTAGACTTTTATGCTCCATGTTATGAAGTGGTCTATACAGCTACCGTGACTATGTCTGGGTATACATTAAAAATCTTCATGCGAATGTAAGCATGCATGCCAATTTTGTTTCTAGCAGTCCATCACTCGGGATTTAGGCATTTAAATAAACAACGCACTGGATAAACGTACACATAAGCAAAACCATATGAAACTATAGCAAGTTTATTTTATTACATCACCCTGAGCGATCCTGCAGACGTAACACGTTGTAACACTATGCTATAAATATATGTGTGTGGGTACGGTAGGCTCCCTTGTTTGCATACGTCAGCATACGGGTATGTCTAGCGCTGCCAGTACCTTGTTGGGATTGTCGATTTACAAAAAGGAAAAGCACCAGGTCCAGGTGGTTTATATTTACCCACTGATGTACACTGATGTATTTTACTACCATTTCTTCCGGAAGATGTATAAAGTTTTTATATCACCTGTCCAATTGAGTCTTTCAGATAGGCGATTACCCGAGTGTCGATCTACATTCCCACTGCATAAACACGCGCGATACTATCAGGGTTAAAAACTCCAGACGAATTCCCCTGATGAATACTATCAGTAGGTGACACAGTGGGGAAATCAACACTTGTCTGCCCAGGTTTTGTGAGGAGAACAGATGTACCCTGAATCCCAAGCTGCCTTTTGGAAGGGATACAGCACAAGGTGGATAGGCAAGTCACGCTAAGGGTGAAAAGTAGCACTACACAATATGTCAGGCGTGAAAACTACTGCTGCAGACAGCAGTTGACTGTGTGGTTACCGTCTACTGGACTAGTGGGTCTGCTGGTAATGAAACTCTGTGTCAAAGTTTTACTCAACAAAATTTGACAACGGATAACATGCTCGTTCAAAACAAAGAAAGATGAGAAAATATTTCGATGGAATATTGACTCAGCTGAACTTTTCAAGTAGCTCAGCAGTCTGTTGATGAAAGACATTGTCCGTGACTATTGCCCAGATAACAGCAAAAACCAAGTGTAGTCGGCGATGGCTGCTTGACCTTTCTTGTATGTCACAACCAGACTTGGAGAGACGACGAGGAACCAGCCGCGGGGCTGCACGGAGCTCACTTCGGAATCTCCAGATAGCGCACAACAGGCGCGAGCAGTCGCGTATTGTTAAGGAGATGCTAATGCGCACATGCGCTTCTCCAGGCACTGTGGTATTTTCTCGCGAAGAGCCGCTAACTGAAAAGAACTAATGACGCCGAAACAATCTGTCCTGTCAGCAGGCCGTCAGACACTAGGGACGGCCTGGGGGAGGATACCTTGTGATGCCTGACGTTCTCGCCTCGGGACTTGAAAAAAAAATAGTGCAGCTGCTGATATACACTACTCCCCCCCCCCCACACACATACACTTCTTTCTTTTCTTTTCTTTTTTTTTTACTCTTGGGAAAAATTCGTTCCGAGAAACTGTTAGTTCGGGATAAGAGCAATTCATGTCGGAACCTCTTGTCGGCATCAGTCTGTGATCTTATGTCGTCCTCTAAAAGCATCTTGACACAGCCAAGTCTTTGCGTGTGAGAGAAGCGCATTGATGGAGGTGAGGGGAAGGAGGGAGCAGGGTGCTTTAGCCGACAATCTAACACGGAACAAGAACTCGATTAAGTAAAAAGCCTGCTTTGGGAGTTTGAGGTTTACTGAGGTGGAATAAGATGTGTTGCGAAGTGATGACTAGACACCACTCACCCTCAAGGTTGGGGACTAGTGCATCTCCCGATCCCGCGGGGAGCACTGTGATGGTCTTCGCTCTTCAACAGACGGAGGGATTAAACTTGGAACGCAGACATTTGTTTGTCAAAGAAACATTACACATAAATACAAGCGATCTTTCTTTCTTTTTTTTTTAAAAAGGGCTTTCGTCCGTTTCAGAGCTACTGGTACATCGTTGTGACATCTTAAAACAGGGGACTGTTGATCTCTAGCCACCCCGCTAATTGCAAAAGTGCTGAGGGCGGAAAGTGTCCACCACTCAGTGTCAACAGTAATCGACGACAGAATAAGACTACACGCAGTCTTCTAAAGTATACGTGCTAAACAGCATTCAAAAAAGCGCTGGTACAGAATGACCCAATTTTTTAAAATCCTGCCGAAGTACTAATGCTGGCTCTGTAGCATTATGGAGTGGACGCTATACTAAATGTCAGGTGTACTTCACGTTTTAGCATAATCTGTCTCAGCGCTTACGCACCATCTGTTGACCTCCACGATGTAAACTTTCTGTGCAAACAGACCATACGGACTTCTTTCTAGTACACGAAAACCCTGTAAGTACTAATCTCAAAAACAAAATAATGATTGAAAAAGAAACAGGTTTTGAACTTTCTCTTGTTGTGCTAAATGTTTTGCTAAACTGTCAAAGGTGCGTTTCCCAAGTTTCCCAGTTTTAGCTACAATGGGACACTAGTTAGTACCACACACACACACAGCCTTTTAAGACAACCAGTTCTACATGTTTAAATTTTCAGCTACTTTCGTCGTGACTGATAATTATCATAAGTCAAGATTGCATCATAAAAATATTAACTGATTATACTTAAATTTCCGACACTAAAATCTTTCCAGTTAAACTTGTAAATATTAAGTGTCCTACGAATTGTACACATCTTCAATATTAAAACTCTTGTTGCTGTTGAAAGTGAATTAAAAATCTCATTTTTTATGAAATGAATTTTTTAAATCACTTCTTCTTCTCATACCTCTTTGGTTTTACATTTTATTAATAGTCTAATATAAACAACTGACAGACACACACCTCAAAATTATAGCCGATTGCCACAGGTAGCAGTTTCCAGCTGACCCCATTTCGGACATTTAGTTAAAACCTTGAAAGGAATCTTGGCCATAAAGCGTTTCTCAGATTCTCCTCGGGTGCGGCGTGCAGGGAAAAACAAGATGGCGAGCAACATCGAAACCTTTGGAACTCTGTTTCCACATGTAGATGTAGGAAGTCGGCTGCAAGCTATTTCAGTCTTGTCTGAAGAACTGTGATATAATCCGATCACAGGAGAAAACATCAGTATTATAGTACTAAACAGAACAAAGAAACAAGAGGGATGCGTATAAAAAAATGTAACTTGATCATTAAAGCATTTGTTCGCTCACCATCAGTATTTCTTCAAGAGACGTATTAGTATTACGTTACATTGCTATGTAGTTTAATGTACTCTGTGTATGCGCGCGCACGCTAGCCTACATGAGTGCATGCATGTGCGTGAGCAACAATTCTATTATCTCCTTTTATCTCATTTTCATCTGCTGCAACG
>SMGT01012335.1:488704-502967 GCA_004794575.1 Lanistes nyassanus
GGGGGGGGGGGGGGGGGGGGGGGGGGGGGGGGGTGAGTGCAACTCAGTAAACTGGTAAGACGTGTATACAGAGGGTCTGTGAATTTTATCAACTATACGACTTTTAAAGTATTGTGTACATCGGATTTTGGACTGGTTATTTACAGTGGAAAATGCCAGCAATACCTCTGATTTTCAGAGTGAAATGTGGAAGTTTCTTGTCAATTTTCATTGAGTTTATGTCGCGACGTTCGAAAAACAAGGTGGGGATCCATGCATTACGCCTGTGTGGTCCGCAAACCGGTGTCATGGTAGGTTTGTTCCTATGGCAAGTTTTCTTCTTCAATTTGATTGCATTGTGTGGGGATGTGGAACCCAATCCTGGACCCCCTAAAACTGACAACCTTCGCCAAACTAGGCTAAATAGCAAGGGCGAAGGTAGTCGACGAGACAGTGCAGGAAGGGAAATGATGGATTATAACTTGGTAGCTACGAGTGAACCAACCCTGAG
The DNA here is from genome assembly GCA_004794575.1 of Lanistes nyassanus. Lineage (NCBI taxonomy): Eukaryota > Metazoa > Mollusca > Gastropoda > Architaenioglossa > Ampullariidae > Lanistes > Lanistes nyassanus. The sequence continues at coordinate 489,195 of SMGT01012335.1, forward strand.
AGACGTGATGGAAAAGCTGATGGTTATGGACACTAGTATTGACCAGAAGCTTGCAAACCTGGACGCTACCATGGACAAGAGGCTGAGCAGTTTGAGAGATGAGATGTCGGCAGCTTACTCTAGTGTGCGACAGGAGGTCAGCGAGCTGCGTGAAGAAGTGATGGAGCTAAGGCAGGAGAACACGTTCCTGAGATCCAGGTTGGAAGATCTCAGTGCCAAGGCGGACGACCTGGAGGGTCGCTCGAGGCGTAACAACCTTCTGTTGTATGGACTGCTGCGACCCGACAAGGAAACTGCAGAACAGCGTGAGCAGGCTGTACAGGAGTTTTTGATTGACAAACTTGAGCTCTCCCAAGCTGTTCCGTTCGACAGAGTCCACCGAATAAGTAACAAGCCGAACGCCCCAGTTATTGTGCGCTGTACGTTCTACAAGGACCGTACTACGATCCTGAAAGCCAAAGGAAAGCTGAAAGGTTCGGCCTTTTTTATTGGTGAGGACTTCTCCCAACGTGTGCGCGACACTCGAAAGCAACTGATACCCCACCTGAAAGCTGCAAAGGCTCAGGGAAAGAGGACTACAATGGTGTTCGACCACTTGCTGATTGACGGTAACAAGTGTGTGCTGGCCAGTGATGGTACTATTCAGCAAGATTCTCGTAGTGCCATGCTTAAATAGGGATGTGGCCGGCCTGGTTCTCTCGTACGTGATGGTGCACGGGGAGTAGTGAAGGGGACACATTCTGAACTTACACCGGGTGGGGTGTGTGTGGAAGGAGCGCGCAGGTCTACTGTTGTCACAGCACGTGCAAAGGGTTTACGTAATGTGGGTTCTGACCGTGCCTGTAACCGGATCCGTGACGTGAAAAGTGCTGAACTCACTACAGGTACACGGCCACAACGCAGAACGGGCTGTACATATGTGCTTTCATGTGAGAGTGGGCCTACTACCTGTGACGTTGCTAAGGTCTATGAGCTGCCGCCCGATGTACAAAATACCACCTCACCCCCTTTTGCATCTAGTCCCACTTTGGTAAGTAATGCTACAGCTGTATACAGTTCTACTCACGGATCACCTGTCACTGAAGTCTCTGGTGTGTTGTCTGATTACGATGACTTGCTTAATCGATCCTCTTTTTCCTGTCTCCCTTTGGTATGTGAAAACAAATCATTCTCATTTTTACATTGGAATCTTGGTGGTTTGCTGCCAAAAATACACGATCCCACTTACGTACTATTTACACACGCAGCACATATTTTGCACCTGCTTAAACACTTTTACGTGTAATAAGTGTTTAAAATATTTAGAGTGCACCATTTCAGACTCCAAACCTAAACGGCTCACATGATTAATTACATAAATGACAAAACACCTCAGTTATGGCATGCAGTAAAAGCGTTGAAATTTTGGACACATGACAATTGCCGGTGTGATTTGCTGAAGGGGTTGTTTTCCTGATAATCTTTCGAGAAATGGGAATCGTGAGTGAGATCTGAGCCCAGTTTGAGGTGACAGGATTTTCGACGAACGCCTAAGTTTTTTTTCTGTACCTTAAAGTGTATTGGAAATAAAACTCCTTTCAGACTGCGTCTGTACAATACTATGCATAACCACAGAACAATGAGAACAGTGTGGGTAAACCCCGTCTCTTCTCGGCAGTTTGGACACGTCCACAAATATCGCTTGTTCTAACAAATCCCTCGAGGGTGTCTGGCTTCCACGGCCATACTCTGTGCGCGACTGACACCAGTGTGTTTTGAGATTTTCGTATTTCCTGCCGCCAACGGAAAGTATATTACAACCAGACACAGAACGCCATATTGTCAACATGCAGATTATCGTGAAACAGTAGTGGCCTAGAGGCGTGTGCTCTTCACGAGTACAGTTAATGCCAAGGGTGACCTTGGGCAAATAGGATTTTCACAGCCTGTCTCTTTCCAGTCTGGGTGTTTTACATAAACAACAGCACATAGGATTAACAACCTCCGTATCATTTCTTGGGACACAAACACCAAACAAGTGTACTAGGCCAACGAAGCCTTTTCTGTACCATAAACCTCAATATAATAATTGTGCTATTATTATTTGCATATAAACATCGCTGAAAAACAGAAGCCTAAAGCCATAACATAAATAGGATTCTATTGCAAGCGTGTGTGTGTGTGTGTGCGTGTGTTGGCCATTTCTCGCCAAAGTGCTATCTAAAAATGAACTTGTATATGATTTTAAGTCTCGCTTCACATTTTTTAGATTAAAGGTAAGAGCATCTTTATTAATCACACGTCTTAATTTGTGCGCCCACACCCCTCTGGGCGCTGTTGTAACCCTAACTGTTGTCATGGCTCCCGGGAAAACCAACATCTGACCGCTCCTTTCCTGTAACACTGCATACTGACACAACCTGCACCTGTTCTCGCAATTGATACAAATGGTTTACATGCACACCTACAGACAATTAACTGTATTCTAACGATCACTTTTTGGAGTACAAATCGACGCCTTTCACTAGAAAGAACATAATAAATTCTGCGACTGTTCTAAACAGTTTTATCTTCTAGACATACAGTTATTGCAGCAGGTATCATGGAGGTGTTTAAGAAATGTCCTTTCTGTCTAACGGCTATGTGGAATTTTTGAAGAATGAATGTTCTTGGGTCCACTTTGTTAAGATTCATAGATGTTTTTTTTATGTTCCTTCAACATACAGTTAACTATATTCTGAAAGCTGCAGCTGAGGCTTAAATGCGGAAGAAGCCTCGGCAAAATCTAAGACCGAACTGATTATCAAACCAGCGGACTGTCGTTGTAGGCACCGCTCAACGGTCAGCAGGACAGAACGCCTCGGCGGAGACCGCACGGCCAAAGGAATTCAAACAGCTGTCACCAAAACGGCCGCGTGCTAGGCATTTATCCCAGCTTATTGTCAGGACGCCATAGGTTGTAGAGGACTATGCTGTACTTAACTCGCCTCTGGTTGGGTCTGTCATCCGGTCCTGCGAATAGTCTCCCAGATTAATTATTGGACGCAGTCTCCGTTCGACAATTCTGTCAACACTCCTGTAATTCCTCCAGCTTTTGTCCAGTCACAGTCATCTGCACAGGCCGTCAGCACAAGTGGACCGGTCAGATGGCGAGATAAACAGATGTCTGCCATCCTGTCTCCTTCGCTTCTGAATCGTTCGCACGTGAACAAGAAAAAAGAGCGTACATGCACGCACGCACACTGACTGCATCGGTTCAAGTTTCGTTATCCGCTTGCAATAGGTAGTGAATTAATTTCATGACGCAGTGATTTTTGTGTTTTTCGGCCATCTTTTCAGACCCTTTCCAAATCTTGGAAGCCGAAGCGCCAGACGATATGCATTGAACTGGCACGAACCAGCACTTAGGCGTTCTAGATTGGAAGTCACGTGTTCTTGGTGTCGAAGGACAAAAGGTTGGAGGCGCTGTGACGCCAGATTCGCACGTCGGTATTTCTGTAAGTCCCGGTCCGGCTCCATTTGCTTTTAGGCAAATAGATTTTACAGGCGTGCGGGTCGCTGTCTGGTCGCGAGATGAGTTTCAGGCAGTATCTTGCCCTCGTCTTGCGCCCCCCCCCCCCCCCCCCCCCCCGTGCGTTATGTCTCAAAGGCAAAGATGGCAGCCAACAGGTTCGAGGCGCTTGCGTCAGTGCGGTCCGTTCGCGGAAGGCGTCTGAACCGGCTTGTAAAATCGGTATCGTGCAATACTGCCAGTATCGCCGCTGGACAGGGCATGGCGGAGGCTGTGGAGGTGGGGTGGGGGAACTGAGTGGTGTCACCACTCGTATCCCGCTTAACGAGCATGGTGCCTTCCCAGTTTTCCCGTCTTTTTTTTTTTAATAGAATGTTTCAGAGTGTCCCCACCCCATTAGTACTGGCGCGACGCCCCGTGGAGCGTTGTAATGAGCGTGTTCTTCTCTCGCCGGCGTTGCTGGGGCCTACCGACATCTGCCGCATTGAGTAACGCACTAATGGCTGCAACTGGAGAGGACAGCCGGTTTTCTGTTGCAGCAACTCGGTGCTATCAAACGGTTGAATCTGCGAGTGTGTGGACAGGGTTTTTATGCGTGTAGTGGACATCAAAACTTTAAGGGTTCTTCTGGCAAAATCACATCCTAACGGATAAGCTGCAGCTATAGCAAGGACACTTGCGCGCGTGTATATACGCACAAACTCACACGCACGAACGGAGACAAGAATTCTGAATTTTTCTTGCCTCACGAGCTGCATCTGCCTTTGTTGTGCAACCTAGGTATAACGTGATCGCAATCATCTGCTGGCCACCAGATGGCGTGCGACTCCTTTATTTTTCTAACAGTTGCAGTTCTTTTTCACACACATAATGCTTTCTTCTTTCTCTGTGTGTCTCTCTTTCTCCTGTAATGTTTCTAGTCACCTCCAGATGCGTCCCCTGTTCTCATTTTCATCTTTTTTTCTAGCAAGAGCCGTGTGATTGTTCACTCTCCGAAAAAGCTCACGTTAATTCTTAAGGACAAGCGCGATCTTCAATGGAAATCGACACACAAGCTCTACAGTCTTCAAGTCTTTTCGTGAGCGCCCGTCATTCCTGCAGGTGCCATTAGCATTAAGAAGCGCCAGTTGTCACGCCAGAAGTAACCCGCTGACAGCGTGTTTTCAGACCCCTGCCGCTCAAAGGATTAAAGGTTAACGTATTCTGCAATAAGATATTCAAACACTGTCAGAATTTTTATGTAAACCCACTTAGAAAGAACGTGAACACAGACAACTGCCTGGCTTATTAAATGATGGTGAATATTAATTTCATGTCAACATATGTCAAAAGAAACCAAGACTGTACCTCCTGAAAGAAAAGAGGTAGGGTTTACTGCGGCCATGGGCGTCCATGTTGCAGTGAAGGGACATGCTGTGTGAAGGACATGGGAGTTCTGACACTCTGTGTGTCTGCGCGTGCGTGTATGCGGTCGCAGTCAGATGAGTAGATGTCCACGTGATGATGGTCACTTTGTTAGTGTGTACTGTTCTGAGATATCGGTCTCTATGTTGTATGGGCGTCTACGTTGGTCTTTGTAGAGATTTTCATTTCGTCACGCGGCATTTCTTACCATCTAATCACGCGTCATTCCGGATTCCAAAACACCTGCAGCCTTATATCCTGATCATCACCAGTATTGTCCTTTTAGCACCTGACATGCAATCACCACACTTCTGACATTTAATGCGGCTTCATTTCTCTTTTTGACAATTACAGAGAGTCGACTTCGAGTGGAACAACGCGACATCGTTTGAAATCTAAAGTTGAGGTAACATTTAAAAAAAAGTCCACGGCTGAGGCGAAAGACGGGATGGTTATAGATGCACAAGGGGATGATTTGATTACAACCGAGCTGCATTAATATCGCAGAAACATTCGCTCCCCTTCATTAGTCCTATGCGTACTGCACAATGTTCGTTTTTACGGACTATTGTCTGCAAAACCCAGCTGTAAAACCCAGCTGTAAAACCCAGCTGATCTTATTTTATTACTCTTGTAAAGGAGAGTTCTTCCTGAGTCAGTCGAGAGTTTATCCTGTTGACCTTGTTGCACTGGCCGAGGCTGACAGAAAACTGCTGCTTGGAGATGAGTTCGTGGTAAAAACTGGGAAACTGAGCTGATCGAGCCAGTTTGTGGACAAAACACGAGGTCAGTGTTTGGAGGCATTATTCCTTTAGGACAGATATAAAACACACACACACAAGGGAAAAGCACAAAAAGCACGACGTCAATAAAAGGAAAAGGAGAGAAAAACTTTGCTTATTGCTTGTTTGATTCGAGAAGGCTAACAGACAGTGAAACCGGCAGTTACAGGAGGGGGGAAGTAAAATAAAATACAAACGACGACGACGACGACGACGACGACGACAACGATGATAATGACGATGAAGGCAAGGACAATGACGACGACGATGATGATGACGATACAGGTCAGCGTCCTTGCTCCCACCACATGATCATCCTTCTAGATGGGGAAATGAAAACTCTTACGATTTGATTGATTCCGTCACAGCGGGATGAAGTAAGCCCCCCTCCCCGGCCCTGCTTGTTGCCGCAGGAATGTCAGTAAGGTGAGATGAAATTGCGCGAAAAAGTGAATGTGACCTCTCCTTAAACCACCGCATGCAGCCCCTGCTTGGCTACTTAATGATTTGTCTCCCCCGTGTCCCCGTACACTGGCACCTCATGTCTACTTTCCATGCTCACGTGACTGTCTCAGGCTAGCCAACCACCCAACTGGTCGTGCGCCCGGGCAGATGGCAAAGTTAGCTGCAGTTTATGAAAACTTCGCTTCAGTGCCTTGCCACAGTGTTGCATTACTGGCTGCTCCGAAGAAGGCCCACTTTTATTTTTCTTCATCACTTCAAGCCCTTTACATTGATTTCCAAAAAGATAAACTTCTTCTCAGCTCTATGGTGACTTAAAGTTGCTGTTTGTCTGTTTGCAATATACTTTGCCTTGCATGCCTGTGATTTTCTTTTTGATAACTGCTTTGGATGTCTGTGTTTTTCGTGCTAGTTTGTGCTCGTGCTTTTTACACTTTAGGTTCTTTTGAATGTTAATGATGTGTTTACATTACAGTTTTCTGAATATGTTCGTGACCTTACACTATGAGGTTCTTACTCCTTTTCCCGCGGCACTCCTCTGACAAAGCTCGCTTGAGTTGACTCCCTTACCACTCAGCTCCTCTGACCAGTTATTATTATCATTCTTTTTCATCACAAACAACGCTTATTTCAACCCCCAAATCGACATGATTACCCCGAGGTTTTTGCCGTAATAATAACTTTTATGAACCTCTAATGTACGTAAAGAGAAAAAGGACAGTTAAGAACAGGAGTGGGGTCCTATCCAACGCATGAATCCATCCTCTCTTTAAATTCATGATAAATCCTTGGCCGCATGTCTTTTGACGGGCTAATTCTTTTCCCAAGCTATCGGTGGGCCGATTACAAGAAAAGTGCTCCCACCTCACGGTGAATTTGAGCTATGGTAGGATGGGGCCCTATTATTAAGCTATGCACTGAAACACCCAATCCACCCCTCCGATAGGTGCAGTAAGAGGGTCGATCATGGCTGAGGCACAGTTTAATGTTTTGGACCACAGCACGAACTGGTGGCTGGAAGCCTGAGGGGCAGACAGAAAAGGTACAATAGGTAAAATGGGGAATGGACTTTTTTTCTAGTCTTCCTCCGCCACCCTGTGCCTTCCTGTTTACCTTGTATGTGCAGGTGTTTAAGGCTGACGTGCTTGCCTGCTTTGTCTATATGCTCGAACAGTCTCAGACAGCAGACAGGTGTGGTCGTGGAGACCGCAGAGAAATACAGTTGCAATCAAAGACCAGTAGACTTAAGACTGGAGTAAACTCCCTGTCACAGCAATATCAAAGCCTCTTGGATTAAATCTGTGAAACCGACCGAAACTGAATCGTGTGTAAAACTGACCTGTTATAACAACTACATACGTTCAAAAAGGTCACAGACCACAAAGGTGGCAACCCCACATCCGATTTTCATAAACACGGTCTGTCTCTCGACAGACATCCACACTAGCTGCAAAGGGACTAAGGATCGTTCGTTCCTCTCTCTCTCTCTCTCTCGCTTACTATAAACTCTAAGACTTCGTTAAATAAATCTAAGCTGGAATTTTCCCTCCGGTTCATAAAAGTGATCATATGCCTCATTTGTCCTGTGTTTTACGTGTGGCAAGGCGATTGAGGTTCATGACAGCCAGCCTAGACGCATGAAAGAGATTATTTTATCAGGGTAACAACGTGCAAGCGAATAACCAAACGTGTCAAATACAATGTCGCCACCATGAAACATTCATTCCACAGTCTACATGACATCCTCTTCATGGCGTCTGAGCGATATTCGCTATTGCCGCCGGCCCTACATCGGGTGCACACCAACAGGAGGTACATCGATATCAAAGTCGTTTATGTAACATGACGTAGCACGCCAACAGTAAAAACATCAATATCCAAGTTGTTTATATAACATGACGTAGCACGCCAACAGTAAAAACATCAATATCTAAATTGTTTACGTAACATGAAGTAGCACGCCAACAGTAAAAACATCAATATCAAAGTCGTTTATATAACATGACGTAGCACGCCAACAGTAAAAACATCAATATCTAAATTGTTTATGTAACATGAAGTAGCACGCCGACAGGATGTACATCGATATCAAAGTCGTTTATGTAACATGACGTAGCACGCCAACAGTAAAAACATCAATATCTAAATTGTTTATGTAACATGAAGTAGCACGCCGACAGGAGGTACGTCAATATCAAAGTTGTTTATGTAACATGACGGAGCACGCCAACAGTAAAAACATCAATATCCAAGTTGTTTTTATAACATGACGTAGCATTGTACAGTTTTATGACACCATGATGGGATTTACTTCAGTCTATATATTCCCATTCTTCTTTTAAAAGAGCTCGTGTGGGAACGCCTCGCTTGAAGCTTAATTCTCCACATTACAGCGGTCTACACAGGTTGAAGTCGCCCCAGGCCCCCTCCTCTTTACACACAATTCCCTCCCGGTCTCTTATTGATCGTTTCCGTCTAACACATTTGAAAAAGAGTTGTACACTAACTTATGTAAAGTATGAATGTAAATACCCCCCATGAATATGCGAGAGACACTGCACCGTATGCAAATGGCGCCCCTGAAAGTAATAAGCTGTGTGGTGTGAACGCACTCCAGACAACAGTGCGGCCAGCACGCCCGCCTTGATGTTCGTTTGGAAGATTGATTGGGAGACACTGATTGATGTCTCAAAGTTTGCTGCGTCTTGGGGCTTAAGTCCCCTTACTGCTCACGTCTTTCTTGTCAGGCCGATCTCTTTGTGTTCTCTTTAATTTGGCATTTCTGGATTTATATATCTGTCTTTTTTTGCAGGTGAACTTCAATAAACACACAATTCACTGTGAAGTTTGTGTAGGCTTTGTGACATGTAAAACCCCACAAATGACCTCAGGTGCTGTGAGGACGACATGAAAGACATCTCCCCCATCGATTTAAAATAAAAGGTCAAAGATAAATTAGACAAGACGCAGAGTTTAGGGACCTTGTCCTCTGAGAGTGAGTTATCACCTCTGAGTTCTAGGAAATTCAATTGCTCATTGAAGACCATTATAAAATTTCTTTGAAATGCTGTTTGAACCAGAGCATGAGGGAGGAGTTTCAGGAAAAAGACTAGAAGGAAAGCCTCCAAGGTTTAAGCCGTGCCGTGTGATAGGTAGCTCACAGCTTTCCTCGCTGGGGACTAGAGGAACTCCAAAGATGACAGTCTGATGTTACAAAGTACATGTTAGGTATGGGGCCGCTTACAGAATGTAGCACTTATTTCGCTTCAGTTCTAGATAATCAAGGGCAAGAAATGTAAACACAGTAAAAAAAAGATTGTATGCATAAACATAGCACCCAATGGCGGACATACAATACAGCCATCACAAACTTGCTCGTATGTACTTGCCTCTGGTCATTAAACTTACCACGCACAGCACGGGTTTTCCCCCCCCTAGAAGATCATAATTTAAGAAAGTTGCAGTTAGAATCGTTTCTAATGAATTTATGCTCGTGAGCACGCTCGCGTAGCACAATTTTCCAGTACAAGTTGTTTAAGAACTTCGCCCGTGATATTCGTTTCTGTTTGTGAGTACGCTTGTTTCACACAAGTTTCGAGTGGAAGTTTTTTTTTTAAAAACGGTTTGCACGTGTTATTCCAGAAAATTCGATTCTCGCAGACCCGCATAGTGCAGGGCTAGGTATTCGCCTGAGACGTGCAGACAGGCACTGCGGAAAGAGACCCAGACCAGGAGCCGTACTAATGGCTAAACTGATCGCGATCACGTCACAAACCATCGTTCCCAAGGGACATTATACAAAGTCCCTGTTCCCAACAAAGGCTAAACGATGGTTTGTCACGTGATCGCGATCGGTTTAGGCCTAACCAACGGCCATGAACGCGGCCCAAGGACCAGAAGTGGTTTATGGGACACGTACTTCCGGAATTTCCGACAGTGATGTTCCCTAGGCCTAGAAGTACGGGATACTTTCAGATAGCTGAAGGCAAGTTTAGGCATCAGAAGTTTTTGGTTGCCCCCATTAGAGGCAAGTTAATGTTCCGTTCAATAAAAAGCGTTCCCCTTTGATATGTATTTAAATGTTACTGAGTCCGACCGTTAAAGGTTGAGTTGATTTCCTTTGCGTGCTAAACATATGTTCCCCCTTGTCGACTCATCAGTATTGCTGGCAACTGTGTGTCAAGCACCTGTGATCACCTACCTTTCCATCTTATGTGTGTGTGTGTGTGCGTGCGCGCGCGCGCGTGAGTGCGTGCGGTTAGGGGGTGGTAATAGCTACTTTTAAGGGCGTTGCAAAGTGTCTTGTTAGTGTCTGGTAGTACTAATAATATTATTTATATCATAGGCTCGGTTGTAATTAATTTTCTAATAATCTTTGTCTTCATTAATTGTATTGTTTTCGCTTATGAAAGTGCGTATGAAAGGAAATACGTCATTTGATGCTTTGACACAGGCGAACAGGCAAAGAGATATTACTCTCAGCCGGTACTTTGCAGCCAGCCACCCGCCTTCCGACAGTGTGGGACCTAAAACCAAAACTCTTCCGACAGTGTGGGACAGATAAACGCTGCATGGTGGAAAACTTGCAGTACTGTGCAGAGTTAGATGTCAGACGGTGTATAAAAGACTTTAGTTTCTTAGCCACAGGAATAACATGCGTCCTTCATTACCGAACCTGATCATGGATACTTGCTCCACTTGTTCCTGATCCTTTCGGCTCCTGTTCTAATACTGGTCCACTTGTACTTTGATACTGTTCCACACATAATAAGAGTGCTTCAATTCTGTCCAACGCACAAGACAAGACTCTTAATTATGATTCCACCCAGCACACAATTTAAGTCTATTGTGATGCCGTCCAGCACATAAGACTATTGTGATGCCGTCCAGAAACTCTCTTTGCTAGGTCAGTCCTTAAGATGAAGAGGAGCAGAGGGAAATCTCTTGCGTGAAGCCCACGAATGTGACGACAGGCGATAAACAAAATGAAAGTCTTCTTGTCGTTGTTCCTAGGGATCTATTTTCCGGTAAACACGCTGCTGTTGCAGACATATCTGAGAATAAACTAGGTCTGGCTAGAATTAGCTTCTTATCAAATTTTGTGGACATTTTACTTTTAGATTTAACATTACGTAAGGATTGTTTGGACAAGTTAATTTAGTTTGATTTAATTTGAAGATTTGTAAACGCGCGAGAAAACATCCTGATGAGATGCAGACATCACATTGAAAATAACAGTAAACATTAAAACCACAGATAGCAACAACAGCATACGGTGAGGCAGTGACAGCGGGTACAGCAAGACATAAGAACAATTCCTTTTCAGACTTGGATTACTGTAGAATTGGGTTGCGGCAAACATTCTTCACTCAATACCAGCTGGTGTGAAGGCGTCTTGCACTAACCTGTCATCAAAGATCGGTCCTGTGGGAACTTGCGCACAAAGAATTTTTAGCAGAATGCGGACGTCCGTGCTATGGCTGCCCCGGAACGGTGTTATTTAGACTGACAAAGTGAGTAGCCTTCGGCCTGTTCCTGCAGATCGATTTTCTCCATTCATCTTGAGCCAATAAAGGCGAGTCCGCGCGGCCAGAACAATGATTATATACCAGCAGAGGCTGCACTTTCTTTACGAAAGATGGACAAAACTAGCGCTGAATAGGAAGAATCCCGCCAGCCAAAGAGTTTGATTAAGGCTCTTGTGGACAGTTCACATGCACTTGTTCACGTAAATTAACAATTATCTCCCCTTGAATCCTGCACCGTCTTCCGTCTCCACAGCGTCGGTGAGTGCTTTGTCCTAGATCGCATGGAGTGCGCGTGTGTGAACGGTTTGCCTTTGACTGAAAACAGTTTTCTACTGCAATTCTTTTGACAGCAAGCCTTTTGAAACCAGTGCAATTTTCTACCCTGCAGGTGAAAAATACCGTGCATACAGTATGAATCAAAGGAAAGACTTATGAGCTCACGGATAATAAGGATATAGGCATCTTAGTTGTTCAAAGGTTCTTTTAAATGTACGTGTAAACGTTTCAACTCTTTATAACAATCTTTCATATTTTAAAATCATTAGAAGTGTTTAACTTGAGCCTTTTGTCTTATGCGTCACAAGATCGACCTATACATAGTGTTCAAGCTTTAGATTAATTATTTGCGCAAACGGAAACAAAGAAAACAAAACACAAACTGGATCAGCAACAGGAAATATACAGCAACAACAATAACAGTAAATATGCATAAAAAATAACCGTAAATGTACAGCAACAACAATGACAAATATACAGGAACAACAACAATAACAGCAAATATAAAGAAACATCAACAACAGACAAAATACAGCAACAGCAACACACGAAGAAGTGTTGTTGACGTCGGTCGTCTTATCCACCAAGTATAAAGACGGCGGTTTGGTGCAAGTAAGGGTACCGTAAAAAGAAAAAAAAAACCTAAATTACTTCTAGTATTTTCCTTGTACCTAAAGGCTGCAAGCCAGAAATATCCGAAGTCATTTTCGGACAAAGAGGGGTCCTCTGCGACAGTCGGTCGTTACAGGAAGTCGCGGTTAGTGATCTCCCTTAGACGTGAATGCTGACAGTGTCCTGCAGACGACCTTACAAGAACTTTGCCATCGGTGGCGCTAATAGCACCGACGGCGCCACAGAAAAAACTACTCTTTCATTTTTGTTGTAAAAAGTAGTCCAATTTTGGCTGCGTGATCTTTCATGGCGGAAATAAAGCTACTTCGACATCTATCGCGTCTTCTTCCTCACTTAATGAGCACCACGCGCGCCCACGCACAAACGAGCGCACAAAGAAAAGAATGAAAGAGAAATTTAGACAAAGCAATAACTAAACAGAAAAGGGAAAACCCCACGTGTTTCAGATGTGTGGAGTACGCAGCTACAGACACATACACATAGTAAAAGACTTGGACACAGCATGAAAGATCTCAAAGAGTATCAGAAAATAGTGAATCATTACCCATATTGACATTTTAATGAAACATATTAAAATTACTTGTGAAACCTTCCATTTGTACTAAGCAGATTATCAGTTAGAAGGAACGGTTTGATAAGTTTCATTAGAAAGGTTAGTCGAAGTCTGTAGGTCAAGGTTATCTGGGAAATAAAATATGTTTACTTCGTCACCCTGATATTTAAAAAAAATAGCTCTTTGTGACAGCAAGAAATGACATTTATCTACATCTATAAGTTTATATCTGTATCTAGATCTATATTTTTGTCTTTTATGTCATCGATATCTGTATCTGTAAATCTTTGTGAGTCTTCCCGGATTATAGGGTATCTCAGAATCACGACAGCAACCTTATGGTCTCTCTAAATGTAACTTTAGTAGTTCCTGCTGGTATGACTGGTTTGGAGTTAACACTGTAGGACAGAGATACAGCAGGAAAAGAAATATAGTGACAAACACGTATGGGTGGGGGTTGAAAGAAAGAGGGATGGAGAGGGAGGTAAAAAAGAGAATGATAAGGTCCGCTGAGAAGGGAGGTCAAAAGACAGGGGTCAGAAAAGGCGGAGGGATAAAGGGAGGGAAAGACAGACCAAGAAGGGAGGAGGGAAAAGACAGATCGACGGACGGACAGGCAGAAATGACAGGAAAAGGAGACAAAAA
>SMGT01012335.1:513848-532613 GCA_004794575.1 Lanistes nyassanus
CTATAGTGGAGTTTAAATATCGGTGTGCATCTCATATCTAGTACCCTTTAATCGCCAGTATGCATGCACTGGTACCCTTTGTCACAGGCTGGAAAGTTCAGGATCATCAGGCAGTCAGCGGTGACAAACGTACTAAAAGGGGAGTGCCCCGAAAGAATGAAATACCACAGATGCAATAGGGCGCGAATGGTAACCAGAGGGGGAGAGGTCCACCAGCGATAAAAGCTTGAGTGGGACCCCCGTCCTTTACACCTTTATGTCGGAAAGTCATGAGGCTAATATTAAAATATTAACTTGAGAGTAAGAACATACAAGTTACTGACGACCACTCCTTTATTTTCTCTTACTGTGATTTGTCACTAGGGAGCAGTTGGCCGGCCTGCCCGGTGTTAATTTGTTCTATGATGTGTGTTTCTAATGATGGGGAGACTAAATGAGACGTAATCTGTAAACTCACATCCTACGCTTCACCATTCACACTATCATAATCACCTTCTCGTAATCATCTCTATCATCATCGCTTATTACAACATTGGTTTGAGAAAATCACGATATTATTAATACATATTGAATGGTAATCAAGTGTTTGTTTTTCTTCAGAGCATATAAGGCGGAATGGATGAATTCTAGGGACTATTGAGTGCTGCAGAAAACTGTTACGTGCTTAATTTGCAGTCACTTTTATAAACATAAATACCACATACAACCTCGCAGTGATACCCTTTAATTAGCAGTGTGCTAATAATATCTGGTACCTTTTTATTGCCAGTATGGATATTAAAATTTAGTCACCAGTGTCCATGTCATATCTGGCACAGTTTAATCACCAGTATAGATGTCATTTCATGGTACAACTTAATCACCGGTGTCCATGTCATGTCTGGTGAAGCTTAATCTCCAGTGTGGATGTCATTTTATAGTACAGTTTAATCACCACTGTCCATATCATGCCTGTTGTTTTATTGTTTATTGTTTACTGACTACCAGCCAGAGGACTTCGTAGCCTTCGAAAAATAATAATACAATGTAATCGCCAGTATGCATATCATGTCAAGGTGCAGTTTAATCATCAGTGTCACGGTATATCTGGTGCAGTTCTGCCTTTGATATGTCCCACCTCTCCGCCCCTGTATGGAAGTGATATCTTGTATAGTTTAATTATCAGTGTAGCAGTAATTTATACAGCACTTTAACAAACTTCACAGGCTGCCTGTTTCCCGATGCAACTGCATGGACTGTCTAAGCACGAAAGAACACTTTATATATATATATTAGCAGAAGCTATGCAGAGACACCATACTTTACTATCCTGATGAGAACTTGATCAACATCTCGACACCACATGGCAGTATAAAATGCAGAAGTAGAACATATTTGAGATATAGTATGACTTTAAAAAAAAAAACTTGATCATATCACAGGTCTCAGGTTAAACACAATCTATTGCAGTGACTATACGTATACACACAATATTACACGACTCTCATGCAGCGTTAATAAAGACTGTCCAACACTCTCGCCTAAGCATGCATAATGACAAACCTTTTTTTTTAATAACACCCTTAAAGTAAAAATAACACAAATGCGCAAACTTCCAGCGTGCGCTAACTGTAATTAAATGATGTGACGACATTCTTTCCTCGGCCTATTGTCGTGATCGGTTTTCATCTCAACCGCTGCTTTGATGACACTTGGATATTTATATCTGTGTTGCCGGCTTCTCTTGTGCTGTTACGTTCGAGCGGAAATTTGCTTTCTTCAAAGAAGGGGTGCGCCGATCCAATTTGTCTAGCGCCATTTTCGAAGTCGGTTTGCAAGCCGGATAATGGCAAGCGCAAATTACCTCCCTTATTGACAGCTCCTGTAGCGTTGCTTGTAAAGAGGGGTTAATTGATTCATTCCTCTGCAGGTTTAAATGGTAAGCACATCAAGTCTGGTTCAGAAAACCTACTCAAATCCTTCTCCCCCCACTCCCAACTAGGGTCTTGCTAGTCGTTAATAGCGCTGGTTGCAACCTGTTCAGTAGTCTGGCCTGATTGTGCCAGTTAGCGCCCCTGTCTTCAAGATTTAGTCCAACAAGCATGATTCGTCTGCAGTCTGCAGCAAGAAATCCCAAAATAGATTACTCGGAGCGTTAGCTGTACCAGGTGACTTTATGATCCACGGCATGTATTCTGTGTTGTGTTTTGTGTATGTGTATTCTGTGTTGTGTTTTGTGTATGTGTATTCTGTGTTGTGTTTTGTGTATGTGTATTCTGTGTTGTGTAATCTGTCTTGCGTGCTGCATGTTATGCATTTTGTGCTATGTATTCTATGTTCTTAACGATCAGGTTGGTCGTGGCAGCACTTGTCCTGTATTCCCTGGGGCCAGTGATCGCTGCCATGCCGTCTGCCTAGTCTGCCGACAAGACTGAATTGATCGGGGACAGTTTCAACACTTACTGCCTTCACACTAAGTTCGTGACTTTACCAGCTTTATCGCATGGCATAACGTCTTATCTCCCAGTTTTCAACACTATCATCAGGGAGCATTGCCACACGTCTGACAACCTACAAGCCTACTCTCTCCCAGTTAGACCACGTCCTGACCTTATTAGTCCTGAAGAATCTCGACATTCTTCTCCCTGTAATAATCATGCTTGTCAAGAAAAACTTAACCAAGCTAAAATTAACAAAGACAGCATCAACGCTTCGGGGCAGTACCCATTCATCATGCCAACACAAACAGATAGCAACTGAAACTATAGATACTTAACTGGATACAAGTGGACAGTTCACCAAGGGCGAGTATACCTCTCCTGGGGCATTGGTGTGCTGTCTTTGTTAAGTTCAGCTTAGTTAGGTTTTTCTTATCACCTTACGATTTACTCCAAGCGCCAGTCACGTGTTTCTTTTCATCCTGATTGTCAGCAGCAGTCTAGGAGTACAGGACTGCGTGTACCTAAATCATTGAAATCGGGAACTCCTACGCCTGTCTTGAAGTAGCCTTCCCTTGACCGTGGTGACCCGGCCCCTAACGTTTACTTCCTACTGAAAGTTTCGGAGCGTGCAGTTCCTAACAACTGACACTTCATATTCAGCCGTTTCCCTTTACTCTGCATTCGATCCTGGCGCAACACCCAAACTCATCCAGTTAAATTCTCAGCGATATCTTATGTTGGTAATAGTGATCTGCCATCACTTCTCGTACTTAAACTGAAACTACTTTAACATTGGTACCAGTGAGAGTGACACTTGATATCAGTGAGAAAGGAAATTTGGCACCAGTAAGTGCTACACATGACATCAGTGAGCATGACATTTGACACCAGTGAATGTGACACTTGACACCAGTGAGCATTACATTTGACACCACTGAGTGTGACACTTGACGCCAGTGAGCATAGCAATGGACACCACTCGGCGTGGCGTTTGACACCAGTCAGCATGGCGCACTACTCCGCAGACTGTCCAGCAGCACTGGTGTCTCAGACATGACCTTCTAGTAGCTCCAGTCATGCGTGCGTGCGTGCGTGCGTGCGTGCGTGCGTGCGTGGGTGCATGCGTGGGTGCATGCGTGTGTGCATGCGTGTGTGCATGCGTGTGTGCGTGCGTGTGTGGGTTGATGGCGTCTCTTGTTCATGAACACAGACTAGAACAAATCACACCAGGTCAAAAACCTGGTGTGTACGAGAAGCTGGCTCACTCTCAAGTCCTTGTATTCTAGAGACTATTCGTTCCACGGAGGGAATTCACCTTGTCATCATCGGCATCAGTCTATGATTTGGCCATGTATGCAGCTGTTTCCCGAATCGATCGTCCTGTAATGGACATCTTCCCTTTTCATTCAGCCACAGACCGCACCGTTCGTTACCAAGGTGATTATGATGCCATTAGTTCCACCTCCAGCTCCTTGGTCCTCTGGGCGGTCAGCATTATAACCCCCTCCCTCCACTCATACATGCACACTCCCGCACACACACACATGCACGTACGCGTGGACGCATACACACACTCCTTTCCCTCACTTGGCTCATCGCAAAGATAGGTTCTATGATGTAAAACAAGATGAAGATATAAGGCAACAAAAGCAAGCTTGAGGAAACTAGGACACAACATAAAGTACAGTGTTGATCAGAAAACCGACCCAAAACTATGCGCCTAGAAAGAGCGCTATAAAGGCTGCCTTTTGTCTGATTAACAACACCCCTTACGTTATTCCGTCCTCAGGATGAACATTCCTGAGACTTACACGTAACTAAGCTGCCATGTAAGTTCCTGCTGTTACGCACGTCCACATAGTTTATCAGGTCAGGATACCTTAAGTAATATCTGTAGCTTGGGATACGTGAGGTGGATGTAACATGTAGGTGTCATTATCATTTGGAGATCAAGGATATAAGGATCTTACTTGAGTACACGATAAAAGCTGAGTCGAGTCAGTAAGAAACAAGTGCCCAGAAAAAGATTATCTTTTGTATTTAGAAAGAAAAGTCATAAACATTGCAGCTGTATATGCTGCAGCACAATTTGTTTCAATAGACCGTCGTCCTGTCATGTTCGTCCAGTCTCTTAGCACAACACTTTCCGCTCGTACATAAAGATTTCGCAATCTGTCCCGACATCCCACCAATTAACCCCTGTGCTGTACTGCCTCAGACGCCGCGGTAGCTGCTGCCAGCTTTCTGTTGTCCACTGCGTGACCAGTGATCAGACCAGCTCGGGACTTGGCCAGCTGTTGCCACTTTATCCTGAAAGATCGTATGTTGGTCTTTAAGATCTTTGACGACGGATTGTTTGGGCACGTCTGATAATGAGAAGACTGAACTGCTCGAGGTTTCTTTGGGAGGTAACTAGTGAGAACTAGTCGGCTAGACGTATATGCTGTGACCCGTAGGATCTAGTCGGCTAGACGTATACGCTATGACCAGTAGGATCTAGTATACTAGGACTAGCAAATTAAAGTATACGCTATGACCAATAGGATCTAGTAGACTAGGACTAGCAAATTAAAGTATACGCTATGACCAATAGGATCTAGTAGACTAGGACTAGCAAATTAAAGTATACGCTATGACCAGTAGGATCTAGTCGACTAGACGTGTACGCTATGACCAGTAGGATCTAGTAGGCTAGGACTAGCAAATTAAAGTATACGCTATGACCAGTAAGATCTAGTAGGCTAGGACTAGCAAATTACAGGCTAGGTGGAAGCTCAAAGGTCGGCGTGCTCACAACACACTCTTGGAACTTAATTCATTCTTGTTTTGATACTCAGCCAGGGATCTGAGCGCCCTAGCTGCATTTTCTGAGGAAGAAAGAGGAATCCTTGTTAGCAAACATTTCTAAAGTCCCTTCATGGTAGAGGAATCACAGAGGAACAATCTCATGCCACTTTTTCTTCATCGTTTTTTGTTTATCTTTTTAGAGGGAGGACGGCACACGCACGTGCATTTTAAAAAGTGGTGGTACTGACCAAAGACAGTGAAAACCGTGCATGCAGTACAACGGGATAAGCATTTATTTTGAGCCTCTGCCTGCCGTGATGTTCCCATGATATATGACCTGCTGTCAGTAGCGGCGTTCTCAAACTTTCTCCCACAGCAGATGATAAAGATGTTTTTCCTTTTATCTTGTACATGACCACATTTCTCGATAAATTTCTACGTGTGGATTTCTAATGAGAGTGACACGGTAAAAAAAATTAGTCCTGCTCTACAATAAATCTTTAACTTCTCTTGCCGCTTCATTTAATGGCGAGAGTGATTTTGTCGGCTGCCGATCGATTTTGAGATGCTCGCGAATCAGCCTGGAGTGCCTGTTAGCGTGCATGTTGTGGCGCGGAAAGATTTGAAAGTGGTGGAGGATAACACAAAATTCGTGCCCAAATTTCCTTTGATTTTTATGGCAGCATTTCAAAGTAAAGGTAGTGCCCCCGATTCCCCCCTCCACACACTCACATACTTTAAACTTTCTTGTAGTTCTCGGTGAAGCTTATTTCACAGGGGAAACCTATTTCAACTCCCTCGCATGGTGCTTTTAGACAACAATTTTCATAAGTATACCAACACACACACACACACCTCACACACAGACACACACAGACCCTCACACACACACCCTTACACACACACACACACACACACGCCCCCTTACACACACACACACACACACACAGAGATTTCAATGTGATGTGAAAACTACGCTGTGGTTTATCCCGTAATTACTGAAGAACGAACGCTGTTGGCTACACACCCCTTCTGACAAGCGTCTTTGACTGAAGACAGGACAAGGATAAAACACAAAAGGCATTAACGACAGGGAACAGACTCATCTCTTTCGGGCCATTCAATTTCCGATGTTACTGCTGGACGACGGAAGCCAGTAACTGATGACTCCATAGTCCCAGCGGCTTCAGGCGACAGTAAGGTAGATGACACTGGCTGGTTGTGGCACTTAACCCGTACTCTTTTGGAGATAACATTCTTCCGGTCGGACAAGTCGGCATCTGAGGACAGGTTTGTTCTTGTACTTTTGCCATTCACGTCTAACTTTCTGTTTGCGATGTAAATGGGGAGACGACGGGGGCTGGAGGAGGAGGCAATTACAATGGTTGCGCAATTGGACAGAAAAAAGCTCACAACATGATCAGTAGCAGGTGGGGGCTGCAACCACCGCCTGAAAAGCCGTCAGAGTGCAAGACAGCCCGCAATGTGGGTTATTGTTACAACAAACAACTGCTGTAAACAAATGTAAGTGTGGCAAATGACAGCGAATGTTCCTGTGAAATAACAGGGTCGCATTATACTGTTAGCTGGCGTTAAATATACTGAAAAATAGCCGATTAGTCTGAACTGAACTGTCGATCAGCTGATGTTGAACTGCAAGAGAAACCTGTACAGATCTAATGTACAAAAGCTGGAAAACCTAATCGACCGGGGATGGGGGTGGGGGCGGGGGGATGGAAGTAAGAAACACGTCACACGAAACTTACGAGACGTAGTGTTTGTCAGTCGCTGTTGGTTTGGGGTCGCTTAAAGAGGAGTGGTCTTGTATTATATCTTTGGCCATACCTATCCAAATCTGTCTTATCCGGCACAGCGTACCGACAGCAGCATCCCTTCTCCTCCGCATTTTATCACCCCTGAAATCCTCTTGATTTTTCTGTGCACTGTAAGAGCGTGGGCCTAGCAATCTACCCTAGTCTGCAGTGGTGAGACCTCAACACGCCCAACACCGGAAGTAAGACTGGGTTGTCGTTCTTCCATGCAAAATCGCCCGATAGTAATTAGCAGTGTTTCTTCGGCCCCTAGTCAGCTGAGATCCACTCCAAACTCCAATATCCTGTCTAGGGGCGATCTGTCTGATTGTCCGTGTCCATCAGTTGCGGCTAAAATACTTTCATTTCCAGGGATGTGGTAACTAGATGAGACACACAGTGGGGGAAGGACCCCTTTGGAAGTGCAAGCGGGTGCTTGGACGCAGAATAGAAATCTGCGTTCTCAGCAGGCCTGGAGGGGGTGGGGGGGTTGGGGAATGCCGGTAGACATCGACTAAAAGGACAATAGTTTGAGTTGGCGAGTCTCATGGAATATTTACCAGAAAATATGCGTAGTCAATACGCAGACAAAGTGAACCAAAGTGGGTTTGGAATCCGGAGGGTGGAGTTCATTAATAGTGTACCCAGTGAATAAAAGCTCAGCGTAAGAGGCACATATAATCGCTGTGAAAGTGGTTTCTTTTTTCCTTTTAAGTCGCTTGGGTTTTTTTTTCGCTTCTTGTAATGAGACCTGCCTTTCACAAGAAGAGAAGCAGGGTGCTGGGAGACGTGGTTTCAAAAGGCCATGCAAAAAGTCTCGCGCACTGACAGCATGACGGCGGGAAATCACGTGCCTTGAGTTCCACAACGACTGTCATGGCGGCGTTTGTAAACAGACAGACGTGTGAGAAGCCCTTGCTTGGGCGGCGCGTTATTTACCAACAGCGCTAGTGAGGAGCTGTGTGAAGTTTTCTTCTAACTGTGCACTGACATAACTGCATTTTTTCTTTCTTCTAATAGTACTATTGAACTCTGCTAGCTATGTTGCTTTTGTTTACTTTTTCCTTGAGTCCTGACCTTGAACGCCAGAAGCATGAGAATTGATTAAGAAGGGAATTCTGACACGCGAGTTTTAACGATCAGGAGCGATTCACTAATATTGCTCCACTTTAAACATTTGTTTTTAACGTAAGAATAGAGAGACTTAGCCAAGGATCGATTGTTGTCTTTGACTGACACACCCACGCACGCACGCACGCACGCACGCACGCACGCACGCACGCACACATGCATAATTTCAAGTTTTTAAAATATAATCATTACAATACAAATGTTATTGCATAATGAGCAGCGACTATAGCACAAAATAGTATCGGTTAGGGAGAAGTTACAACACAAATGTTTTCAAGCGACAAGCAGCATTGACAACACTGATGTCTCTAGCACTAAGCAGGCACAGTAAGAGCTTCCAGTCATGCACACGGTAAGTGAGTGGGGTTCTGCCTTGTGAATGAATATTCTTACATTACAGGTTGTACATGATTTCTGTAATAAGCTTGCAACAGATCAAGAGCGCTGCTCGTATCTCGAAGTCACAGCTGATGACGATAGTCGAAGCACGAGGGGATGACGTCAACTTCGATGACCTTGTCAGAAAAGTAAAAGTTATTTTTAAAAAGCAGGCTTGTAGGTGGGGACAGTGTGAGTGAAAGTGCTCGACCACAGAAGACAGAGTCCATAGCAAGGTGCACCAGAAGACCTTCCAGCTTTGTCTAGTTTTATTTCACAGACGTCAGCTACCTTCACTGCACAACTATTTGGGTCCCTGCCGGTTGTTCTAAAAATAGAAACAGATTTTTGTTTTTGGTTGTGGTAGTGGGCTTGAGGTAATTACCTTGTAACAATAATATATAATATTTCTGTAACTCTCTGTCGTATGAAATCTTGTGTAGGGAAACTATATCAGCGGTGACTGGCGTAGCTCACTTGCTTTTATAAAGTTTTACGGCGATGGGCCAATTTAAAAAAATAGAGTTCTGAGCAAAGACATGGCTCTGTGAGAGTGCTGTAGACTGAGTTAAGCTCAGAAGTTCTGTCCAGACTAGCCGTTCCCGCCCCATCATGCTGAGCCAGGCTAATGACACACAAGCTTGGTCAAGCCAAGGCTGAAGTGAGAAATCCTAAAAGAGATGGTCACTAGCAGAAAACCGCCTGATGTCCTGGGGCCTGCTGACGTCACTCTACCCTACCCTAAAGAACACGCTGCCAGGGATGGCAGTTCACGATCAGTACACAATCGCTTCGTGTGCTGTCGATGTTTCATGTTATCTTTTCCTGCACACTTTAAAGACCAGTTTTCTTCACAGACTACTGGCTGTGGGGTATCAAGCAAAATACCTCTCGTGCTCTTTGCAAGCTCTGGCGAGGGTTTCCCGAACCGAGCAGCATCGATTTCCGTGGTTCTGTGGACAGTCAGGCAACACAGCTGCCGTTTCCCTTGAGTTCTAGCCATATCGCCTAGCGTATCATGCGCTGCTGTTGGCGTCTCACAGTTATCTCTGACAATCTCGTTTTTATGTCCTTCCTCTCACTTCCTGTAGTTCTGCAATTTACTCTGCACTCCTTAGTACAGATCTGCCTCCTGAAGTAATCTGATATTTATATAAAGCTTCTGTTTTTGTCTACTGTAATGATCGCTGCCTGATAACGTATTTGGCGTGATCTTTAACCGTCGTTTCTTCAAACTTCTCGTAGAGCGATTTGCTTGCCGAGGCGATAGTGAGCATCCTAGCCCCGCGTGTTTTTGTTGAGTTTTTCCTTCTCGTGGTTCCTCGGCGGGAAGTGAACCATAGCTTCTTGTACAAAAGGCAGAGGCACTGACCGCACGACCACCGAGGATGGTGGAAGAAAACCAGAGGACACCTGGACCCGTCTAGGCACCACCACGCAATACGAGCTTGAAAAAGCTAAAAAAGAAAATTGGAGCCAACCAAAATACAGTCTTACATAAAATATGATAATCGCTTAGGGTCACCACTGAAAACGTTCCAATTTCCTCGAAGATCGTACTGTCTATAACCCCACCCACCCCTCCCGTAACCCCCACCGTAGCCCCCACTCTAACCCAACCCCTTCCCTAAGCCCCTCTCCTCCCGAAACATACCTCCTCTTCCTCCCTCCCCCCGACCCCGGAAAGACCTGCGAAATATAGCTCGCCATTTGATTGGATCCGCTTTTTACACATCCGAAATAGAGCTCGCCATTTGATTGGCTCCAGTGAATTAGAGCTTTTACGTGCTGATTCTCCAACCGCCACCAGAATGATGGATACAGTGCAAGTCACCCATCCGGATTCGTCACGGCCTGCGTCACACAACGATCGCTCTATCTCCATCGGCACGCACCCAGTGGCCTGGTGCACAATCAGTTCGAATTCCTACTGGCATCTCGTCGCTTCAAATCAAGATCAACAAGGTCAGAAATGGGACCTGTCCTGGAGACACTGGAAGGGACCGTGACCTTGTCGCCTCCACCCTGTATGGCTGTGAAACCTGCACTTTGACAGCTGTGTTAGAAAGATTGAATCCTTTGAGACCACATGCTTCTGCAAGCTCCTCAGAATTTACTGGAAGAACACCAAACAAACGTCTATGTCAGCAGCAAAGTGGACAGACTAGCTGCTCCCCAGGACCCTCTCCTCGCCGCTGTCAAGAAAAGGAAGCTGGCGTGGATCGGCCACACAACACGTCACAACACGTCACAACACACTCGCTGAGACCGTCTTGACGTCACACTGGGAGGCGGGAGGAGGAGAGGAGGGCAGAGGAAAAGCTGGCCTAACGACGTCACGGGATGGACAGCGCTTGGCGTCCCGCCTCTCCTACGGATGGCAGAAGACAGACCGGGATGGCAGAGGGTGTCGTAATCTACATTCCGCATCTTTCTACGACCTTCTAGGTCACGGGACCGAGATGAGATGATTACTTCAAACATCATGCTCGGCAAGAGTGAAACGCAAAATAATAATATATTATAAATTTTTGAAGGTGTCAGATGTCAGGTTTCTTGAATCTTTCATTGCAAGGTTTAAAAGAATGACAGTTACAAATGCGTACTCCGTCTCTTCAGAAAATTCCCTTTTCACTACCCTCCCTATAAAGAACAATTAGCACGAACACAAACTGACTTTTGGCAACACAATAGATCGAGTTCAAGAGTACGAAAATATAATTAACGATAGATGAACATGAAGAATGTAAAGTAAATGGTTCTACAAAAACGTTCAGCCCTAGAAATTAAAGGCACCACGAAATTTGCGTTAGAAGCGTTCTAAGAAAATATCAATGGGGGTGGGGGTGAGGCAAGAGAATGAAAACAGAATGAAGTTCTAGATTAGACTCATTTATAGGCTTTTGGTTACTGTTGCTAAAATTAGATTAGAGAGATTGAAAGTATTGAAGGGTGCATTTTACAGACAACACAGAGTTAATCAGCAATACTTAGGTCATTACGAAAGGAGGAAAGTGGAAATTTGTGATGCTTAGTACAAGACATTGATACTGTGATAAAGGAAATATAACACATAAATACTGTCATTATAAAGGCAAAAAACAGTTTTAGGGAACTATCAATGCGTCATACCAAGAAGTGGACTACTTTCCACCAACTTTTATTTATTTATAATATCTTCTTGGAGTCAAACGAAATTTGATCGCTGTTTGACCAGTTCTTTAAAGCTATCGATCAACTATGAAATGGGCGGATTATAAACATCAGATAATATTTTACTTCGAAAGTGCTCATAAAAACACAGAGTTGATAAAATAAAGCAATGAGGAAATGAAAACGCATCCCTTATGACAAGACTTGCTCATCAATACAGCTTTATTTGGCCAAATCTCATCTCTTCCATGGGAACTTGCAGTCTTCATCTCTTTGGCCTGGATCGGCTGATCGCCTGTCTCCGGGACATTCTCGTGTCTCGCTCTGCCCAAGCGTCCGTGCTTTCAGTCCGTCTTCCTCCCTCCACGTGCTTTCAGTCCATCTTCCGCCGTACACGTGCTTCTAGTCCATAATTTGCCTCGCCTTCAGCTGCCTCCTAAAGACACGTTGTCTTCTGGGAATTTAATTAAGACTATGCAGAAAATACTGAAAGAGAAAAGGCTGCCTTGCAATAAACAAGTAACAACTTTTATAGCTTGTATGATGCGTTGCGTGTTAGCGTTTTTATAGCCTTTTGTTACTTCTGTAATATACTTCATGCACAGTATCGATCTCTTAGAAATATCGTCTTACATTCCATGTCTTATATTTTCTGTATTTTTTTTAAAAAAAAGAGAAGACATTTGTCTACTTGACTGCTTTGTGCAATAGGTTTTAAAATATAGAAAAAATACACCATTTAAAGTCTCTGAAAATCTCAAACGTCGATTAGAAAGGACAGCATCATTGGAGCCAGCTGTACTTAATTTGCTTGCTGGCAAGAACCTGACACATTTCATGGCCATTGATTCACTGAACAGCAAATTGAAAAATACATTCACGTCCAATGTCTGATCTGTACAAAGAGATTTCAGGTTCTTACTGTCATATATATTTTTTTTCAAGTGCCAGCAAAGCATACTTACCTTTATCCCCACCACAGTTCCCATTCCTTACTTAGCAACTGCATTAAAAAGAATAATACGTATTAAAAAGTTTCGAATTTACAGGAGACAAAAATACATGAAAATGAGATTCGAATTGTTTCTTTGGAAGATGCTCATCTTCCTTCACACAGTGATCAATACTTTACCGTCTTTCTTATACGAAATTCTAGAGAAAGCGAATGACAGTCTTTCGTGATTTTACATCTGCCCCTTATGCATCTAAACGGTACTAAATTTATTACCGAATAGGGGATATTTTCTGTCTCTGAAAACAGTGTTTCTGCGAACTTGAAATGAGCTATTCGCTCTTGGGATGACCGAATAACTTAATTATTACTGAATAACGAGGGAAAAATAAGCTATTCGGATTTCGTGGATGGGAAATTCAAGGAACTTATTCCTGTCATGATGTCTATTCTGGAATAAGTAAGCTATTCGGGTTTCTTGCTTACAGAAGCTGGTGAACTCATGGTTTCCTACAAACACTTTCATATGACACTACTGAAGCTAGTGTGTTTACAAAGGATATTATTCAAAGTTCAAAGTTCAAATGAAGACTTTGCTACAAAGCATTGTGGTGTGTCTGTAAAAGCAAACCCCTAAAAGTGGGACTGATTACACTTTGTCAAAACTGGATCAAATCTTGTGTGCAAGCACATTTTTTTGGTACAGTTATATTCAAGAGAAGTTTCTGGAAAATTTGTCCTTGGAAAGGAGAAATTTCTAAAGCAGACACATGTATGGGTTAGCTTTTTTTTTAAAGCACCGTTGTCTTAGTCGGACTGTGTGAGACCCGCTTTACACCCGAGGTACCATTCTGTTCGCTGTGAGAGGCGGACCCAACTCTCGTTGTCGTTAACTTACTTATACTCAATACTTCTTTCTGTGGTGATGTCACGACTTTGTGGCCTGTTTAAGATTCCGTGGTCAGAGGTTACGAACCTCGCCTACTAGTCACAAGATAACCGAGAGGAGTTGCAATCCCCTTTGTGCAAATATTTGTAACTATCGTTTAATATTTTATGTGCCGCGTTATAGGGACACATCTTCTGTATGTACTCAATAGGTTTTGAAAAAAAAGTTTTAGTTATGTTTTTGAACTTTGAATAAGCAAACTGTCTTCTCTCGGTTTGTCACGCCCGGTCTGAGGGAGCCGGCGAAAATTTTGATTTCTGTTACATGTAATTCTAGTTTCTCAAGAACTTCGGGGGATGTTTCCAGGTCAAGCTTTGATCACTTGGGCTGTTGTCCGAAGATCAAGGAAAAATGTAGGCTATAGACTAAAGCGTTGGATCAAATGTGAGAAACTGTATAGATTTCAAGCATCACAAACTTGAAAGAGACGGCATTTTCCTGTCCATCAGGTTTCGTAAACTACGTGTTTTCAGTTGTTAATTGTTAAATGTTATTTGTTATCTGTTCGTGTCGTCAAATGCGAGAAACTGTATAGATTTCAAGCATCCCAAACTTGGAAGAGAACGGCATTTTCCTGTCCATCAGGTTTGGTGAACTATGTAACTTCAGTTAAGTACCTAGTTTAAATTGTTATCTGGTTCGTCCTGCAGAACGGGTAATGCTAGAAACGGCGACTTTGTCTTTGTTAATTTTTTGCTTGATTAAGTTCCTTTGATGTCCCCTTACGTTTTACTCCAAGAAGTAGTCACGTGTTTCTTTTCAAAGGAAGTAATATGCTGGAACATAAAACACAAACCTGGTATTAAGAGTTAGCCATGCAGGACGCAATTACAATACAGTATTTCTGTACGGAATCGCCTCCCTCTAAAGTTAAGTACCGCTGCGAGTTCATTATGGTGTGTGCTCAAAGTTAGTTATCAGTTTGTCGTAAACGTTTTGTTGTTCGCGCAACGATGTACATACACGCCTTACTGTAACGATTACTACACGGGCCTTCCACCGCTGTCTCAATCTGTCTAGATAGTCTTCCTACACTCTCCGACCACACACCGAATCCTTTGATATCTCACGATTGGTAGATGACAACGCTTGTCTAGAAAATTAGTCACTGCATGGACTATAGGGGCAGTGGCTATTTGCACTGTCCAGTGCAGATAGAATTCGGGACTATTTGCACGGCCGACGTCATAATTCTGAAAAGTCCTGTAAAATTATTTCTACGGCTTTCCGCCGGTCGCTGGCAACTTCTTCAAACTTCCTTCCATGAAGTTTCCTGCGCAGAAACCTCCGCTACTCCCCCGCATGTTTGTCCACGTCCTGTTCCTACTGTGGATCCAATACGATACCGCGGGGCAGTGGCGGGGGTTGTGCCTGCTGTACGACTTGAGCAGAAAGTTTGAAGTCAAATCGACATGTCGTATTCTTAAGTGCGCATACACGACGCACAGCTCGAACATCCTCCCACTTGACGTCTTTCCTCGGGTTACTGAGATCAAAAAGTAACAACGAAAGTACTTTACCGTTCACTATTCCTGAATAAAGCCATAAACATAATGTAAGCGTTTGTTTACATGGCTCTGTTGCGGAGCTATGACGTCACCCGTGCAAATAGCCTCGGATTCTATCTGCACGAGACCGTGCAAATAACCGCTCTCTCTCTCTCTCTTATATATATATAAGGCTCCCCTTTCTATTCATAGCTGGTATTCAGCCTCAAAACATATACACTTCTTTACTGTAGTTTAGGTGATCTGTAATTGTATATCATTGCCTTTAAGCGCACCTGCTTATATATAGGCCTGTCTATATCCAGAATGTAATTTAATATTTTATTGTTTATGACAACACCAGGGATATAAACTTTAACGCTGTCGGCGATGTCCGTTTAGATCGCATTATGGTCCGTGTCTAATACAAAAGACCTAATTTTTTGTCGTGCCCTGCACGCGGATAAGGAAGCCTTCAGCAGCCTGCTTAGGGGTAAATTATGGTGTTAGCAGACTTTACATTGTACAATCGTTTGCCAAGCTTTTCTTCCTTCTAGCGGAGGCAAAAACATAAAGACATCACCGCGAGTGCATTGAAAAGTGGAGGCGAGAGGGCCGGCCAGGCTCTGACGCGACTACCAGCGCTCGCCTGCTTCGATCTCCAAACCCAGGCACGAGACGATGCGAGACAAAGCGAGAGGCGCTGTGTGCGCGTGTGGGGAGGCGGTGTCTATCAGCAGCCACGCCGGCATCGCGGGGCGGGTCGCTTACAACACGCCGCGTGTAGTTGTTTCTAACGACACAAGCGACGCTGATCAGTTGTCGGGGTGACTGCGCACGGCTGTATGCAGGTCCCGGGGGTTGGCATCAAGGACTGGGGCCCCGCGAGACCGTCTCTGGACGAGTCACCAAGCTCTGGCGTCGTAGTTGTCACGGTCGCATGACTTCCGGCATCTCT
This sequence comes from Lanistes nyassanus, assembly GCA_004794575.1. NCBI lineage: Eukaryota > Metazoa > Mollusca > Gastropoda > Architaenioglossa > Ampullariidae > Lanistes > Lanistes nyassanus. The sequence goes on from SMGT01012335.1 coordinate 529,875, forward strand.
CGCGTCGCTTACCGAAGTGGTGGCTCGCCAACACGATAGCACTGCTGAAAGCGGAAGTTGTCAAGCTGACCTGCAGGTCTTGTCCTTACAGCAGGCTTTCCGTGTGTCAAGTCCTTCTCCACTCGTCGCTCGCTGCGTGTTTTGGTGTCTGTCCGTCTGTTCGTCTGTCTGTGTCTCTCACTTCCTTACTCCCCTAGCTCTGCTCTTTCTCCGCAGTACGGAATGGTTTCCAAGACACAAGCCTGGCCGCGGAATTGAATAGGACTGGCTCTGGCGCCGGCGTGCGAAGTTTAACCCTTTCACTTCCAACAACAGACTTCGCAGTGTGCCTCTCCACTCGCCAGTCTACTGCGGAGGGTACTGCCATCCGTTACGGCATGGGAAGACAGACATGACGTCAGTTTGTCCAGCTGAGAACATCTGCTGACGGCACTTTGCAGCATGACAGAATTTACAGGTGAGCATGTCTGAACTCTTATGGCATTAGCCAATTGCCAATCATTTACTTAATCACGCCATGTGATGTCATGTCATTTATTTGAAAATCCCATGTGTTGATAAACAAAAAACGTCTTCTATCACAAACTTTCGATCAAACCTTGCCTCTGATGCAAACATATGGTGTTATTTTTTATTTATTTATACCTTGTGAAAGTCTGTAGGTATTACGCTGATCTATCACTTGTGTAATTTGTACAACTGTAATCTGTGTATAGGAAGCTGTAACATAGCGCAATATACCTCGTCACTGCTTACAACATGCGTTGGCACCCTGGCCCCATGCTATGTAACACTGGGGGCTAATTTATAGCCACGCTAAGCTTTATACATGGGGACTAAATTTGCCATGCTAAGCTTTATACACGGGGACTAAATTTGTCATGCTAAGCTTTATGCATGGGGACTAAATTTCGCCATGCTAATCTTGGTCACCGTCAGCCCCTCCCTCGCCGCCCCTTACCAGCAGCCCTTATTCGGTGTGTTGGGATTTTTGTTTGTTTTAGAAAAGCAGGCACCAGCACTGCTTCCACTGAGTGCGGTTTATTGTTTGTTCATTGTGTCATTAGGCCTTAGAGATTTTTTGTGGAAAAAAACTTCAAAATTTGCCCCTGACAAAGTTGTAGCAGTGGCAACTCGGGTTGTGTTTAAAACACAGTTCTTCCACGTTGCGGGGATTTTGCACTTAGCAGAGTCTGACGACTAACGGTGCTTGTATCCGCAGTCGCAGACTCTCGGTCCGTGAGCTAAGTGTATTTATACTTATATGTTTTTGTACTTATATGTATTTCAACTCGCCAAGCAGATGGTTGTCTCCAGCAGAACTTGCATATAACGAGAAGAGAGGTTTCCTCACACTTAGACACTAAAGACAGGCGGTCGTAGGAATGGAGGTTCCGATGTACCAATTACCCAATTATTGTCCTGTTTGGACAACAAACTTTCAAATCTAAGTACCTAGAAGAAATCGGCACAGGTGAATGGGTATACTCCTCAAAGAGTAAAACTGGATGAAAACCAACCTTGAAAAGTTAACGCCAGTATTGCTTTGCCGAGCTCGGAGGTTCATTGCCGCAGCAGCAGCGCCACGCGTCAGAGCGCATTTGCGCGCACAACAGACATAAATTTGAACTTGTTTCAGCCTGCACTTTCATCGGTGGTGCGAAAATGTAAATTTCAGGAATTGACGTTAACTTTTTTCTTCGCTTTCGCTGTCTGGTTCTGTAGTTAACCGCAAATTTCAGTTGCACACAGGTGAGCTGTACTTGCCTGAACACGCTAATTGGAAAATACTGACCCCCCTCCCCCCAATCCTTTTATCCCGTTGGGCAAGCCGTAAGAACGTTCGGCTGTCCGACTGCTAATTTCAGCACCCTAGGGCAGTCGAGCGCCTGTTAATGTCAATGCCTGATATTTCACGTTTGGTGCTGTATGATGCGATGACGTAAATCACGTGACAAGTTCTTTGGGCAGTAGGGGGCGCTTCTGATTACACGGTGCATACAATGTGTCACGAGCGTGTAAGACAAGAGACAGTTGTGTAAATCATTGTTGTCATTCTGAAGCCAGCCTAGCGAGGGCCAGTGACCACAAAATCTATAAGGACGCAAGCGGTCGTGGGGAATGAGCGCAGTGCCACATGGCTGACTCACAGCCATCTCTGGCTCTGGTCGCCATGCAGTGCCAAAGCCTGCTGCTATTTATAGCGCCCTCTGCTCTTGTTGCATCGCAAGATTGCCGCTGAGGCACCCACCTGCTCTAATGCAATGCAAATGCAGTTTGTGGGGGAGGGGGGAAGAAAATGCTGCAGCCACTGGCACACGGCAGCCGGTATACTTAACACGCTGTTGCAGCATAATCAAGTTTAACTGAAAGAGATACTTTGCAGCATAATCAAGTTAAACTGGAAGAGATACTTTGCAGCATAATCAAGTTAAACTGGAAGAGATACTTTGCAGCATAATCAAGTTAAACTGAAAGAGATACTTTGCAGCATAATGAAGTTAAACTGGAATAGATACTTTGCACCATAATCAAGCCAAACTGAAAGAGATACTTTGCAGCATAATCAAGTTAAACTGGAATAGATACTTTGCAGCATAATCAAGTCAAACTGAAAGACATACTTTGCAGCATAATCAAGTTAAACCGGACAAGATACTTTGCAGGATAATCAAGTTAAACTGGAAGAGATACTTTACAGCTGGAAGAGATACTTTACAGCATAAGATAACTCCAACG
>SMGT01012335.1:533024-557464 GCA_004794575.1 Lanistes nyassanus
CAGGATAATCAAGTTAAACTGGACAAGATACTTTGCAGGATAATCAAGTTAAACTGGAAGAGATACTTTACAGCTGGAAGAGATACTTTACAGCATAAGATAACTCCAACAAAGATAACTCCAACAAAGATACTGGCAGCGCTCACACAAAGCCTTATGCAGACGCCTGTGCCCAAAGGGGGCTTACCGTACCCAAACACGTAGCAAAGAGAGGGCCGAAAGAAAGGAACTTGGCAGATCCTCAAAAAAGATCTGCCATCCCTTTCTTTATAACGGCGCTATTCTTCATACAGCTAACCCTCGGTGCACAACATGTGCATACAGAGAATCCATGTTAATGAAGTCAGCCCGCTCACTAAGCGTGTGTTGACAACTAGGATTCAATGACGAACACAACATATGAGAAATACATGAAATCCTCAAGGTGCAAATTATAATTAATAAAGAACAAATGAGGACCGAGCGCTTAAATTATCGAAAGATAACTCCAACAAAGATACTGGCAGCGCCAGTCCTATGTTGTGTTCGTCGTTGAATCCTAGTTGTCAACACACGCTTAGTGAGCGGGCTGACTTCATTAACATGGATTCTCTGCATACGGCTATGTGTGAGCAAAATACTTTGCCAGTCTAGTTTAATTCAGGAACTATTTCCTCACAGTGCTGTTGGCGTGGACTAGCATTTCGTGGTTTAAAAAAAACTCGCGATTTTCCTATCCCCCCCCCCACCTCCATCTTTGTATTACTACAGCACTTTGCGTCCTATAGTCACACACTTTAGGCTATGGCTTCTTGAGTCGTTGTTGACGAGGATCCATAAAGTGGCATACAGTTGTTTTTCTGGCAAAGAAATATTAGTGTGCTTAGGTGCTAAAATGTCTGTATGTTATTTGGATAGTATTTCAACATTATTCATATAACGCCGAATAACGAATACATAATAGAAGAAAATATTTTTATCCGAGTAATATTAAAGACTAATGTAACAACTTAAAATTAAACAGATTCTCGACATTTTCCCAAGTGAAAGACATGTGTGTCACTGGCAAGTGCCACTTTTATGGAGAACGTCTCGTTGCGTCACCGGCTATAACAGTAGTAACAAGTGTACACACATCCACCACCTATACCAGGGGTAGCCAACCGTTCTGGCATAGCGGGCCACTTCACAATTTCCTTAACCATCCGCGGGTCGCATGTGTGTGTGTGTGTGTCACGGGGAGGGCGCGCGTTTTCTTTTTACGTGGTGAGGTAAGAAGGATAGTTTACATGGGGTGTTTCTAGTGTGTAGAAATGTAAACCTAAGATACCACGAGAAATCCTGCACTAAACGTAGAAAGAAAATAACTGATGCTCACCCAATCACTGCAATTTTTTAACCTGTCGGTTCTTTGCCACATTAGTTTCCGACACAACGAGGTGCTTTTGCCACAAAGACTTTTGCGACAAACTGCGACAGACCGATGTATCTGGGACACTCATTTATCAACAATGTGAAACTTGTGTGCCCTTTGTTGTTTTGAATCTTGAAGACTTGACCCCTGTAAATATGGAACCTAATATTTTAGATCTATTTCAATTTTTTTAATTTTACACTTTGAAATTGATCAAAGACGGTAAGGAAGAATATTATAGACTATATAAAGGCCATCGCGGGCCACACTAGAAGGTCTTGAGGGCCGCATGCAGCGGGCTGGCCACTTGTTAGCCACCCCTAACCTATACCCTGGTTAAAGTGTACGCACATCCACCAATTATACCCTGGTCAAAATGTACACACATCCACCACCTATACCCTGATAAATTGTACACACATCCGCCACCTATACCCTGGTTAAAGTGTACACACATCCACCACCTATACCCTGATAAATTGTACACACATCCGCCACCTATACCCTGGTTAAATTGTACACACATCCACCACCTATACCCTGGTTAAAGTGTACACACATCCACCACCTATACCCTGGTTAAAGTGTACACACATCCACCACCTATACCCTGGTTAAATTGTACACACATCCGCCACCTATACCCTGGTTAAATTGTACACACATCCGCCACCTATATCTTTGTTAACAGCCACTCTTGTAGGTCTAGAGCAGGACTTGGAAGGGCTTGGGTGGAAAAAGTGGATTGGCCTTACAGACCGGACAGGCATTCGTTATGACTCTCCTCATTTTTCATCTCTTGATTGGGCCCCGAGAACTAATGGTCTGAGACCCTCCCAAGTCGATCGATCAAGGGGCACTCCCACTGGTGAGTACAAGACAATCCAGCACACTCCAGTGGCCCGCAGTTACGGGGGCAGGGGGGGTGCAGTAGTGGAAGCCATTCCCTATCCCCTAACAGCCACTTGCTTGCCGGGGGTCAAGGACTATATTAATTTGTTGTGGGCTCAAGTCGAACTGTCGTTAAGATCCCCCGGAAAGATTGACCTGTCAGCTGCCCGCCTGTTTCTATTTATGTTTCATGTCTGTGATCCCCACAAGAAGTGACTGGGTCGGACGTGCATTAGAGGATCAAGACATCAGCCAAGTCGTTATCTGCGCACCAGTGAATGCACGCCCTTTTGACCGTAGAACGCATGAACAAGACAAACTGAAATCTCAAGGTTGTTAGACTGAACCCAGCGTAAGTCTGTAATACGCTCCCTCTGTTCAGTCCTGTTACAACTGAGAAAACGCAGCGCGCAGCTCAGTTCGCTAAATTGACTACAGTAGCTGTTACATTCAAATATTTTGCAGAAGAGGTGATGCAAACGGAAGGAATTTTTCTAGAGCGGTTGATTTCTCCCGATCCGCTCGCCATGAAAGACCTGCTTAATCTCCAGCTGATGAGGATGCACTGCAGGCACATCGTGATGTCAGCTTCGTAGTTCGCACAGCACGACCAGCCAAGAACTAAACACAGCTTTACTAAATCTAACCTACTCCTGAAGGCAGCTCACTCAGCGAGACCTTTCAGTCACCACTCAACCTTTCAATGGAAGGATAATCTAATCTAACTCAAACATCTCTGCGCACTGCGTGCGCCATTTCTGGGTACAGAAATGGCGTCATACAGAAATGGCGAGAAATGGCGACGAAATCACGCCAATCTACTTTGTAATGGTGATAACGCTGATGCTGACAGTGTACGGCGTATGCAGGGATGCGAGAATACGGTAGCCCGGTTGCTCATGGCCGCTAGAAATCGTGCTGGTCCATTGAAAAAATCACAAATCGCTAGACCAACGGGCGATCGGCTATATTTTTTCCCAAACTGCTGTCGGCGTTAGTGTAGCGCTAGTGTCTGTTTACCTGATCATCAAAAAGTCCTGTCCCTGGCAACACCGGATTTTTAATGATTTTACTTTCAAGGTCATGCATAATTGAGATGTTCCATTGTACTTAATTCATTCTGTTGTTTGTTGTATTAGACATGCATAACTGAAAAAGAGGGTAATATCGAACAACAAAACGAAACGATAAAAACGATAACCATGAATTTAACCATTTAACCATGAATTTAACCATTTAACCATGAATTTAACCATTTAACCATGAATTTAACCATTTTACATGATGATTATTATAATATAAAATAAATGCATGCACTAAATGCTTTGTCTCCATGTTAAGTCAATATAGGTTTCATATTGCTGTACAGATTGTCTATACTTTTGTTATCTGAAAACAAAGCGCAGTCCAATGTGATAAACGCGGATACGTTTTATTTTGTGTAAATTCCTTTGTAAGACACAAACAAAACATTCTTCTGTGTAATTTATCTAATGTTTCAGCTCTCAGGTAGAACGACATTGTGGTAATTAAGTGACAATCTTTTGGACTAGATGGTCTGTAGTAAATTAAAAAAAAAATATGTGCAGATTTGTAAGCCACACCATCTTGGGAGACAGTTCATCGACAATGTAAGCTTGCGCTGAGCTGTTGCACGGGCAAGAATTCTGGACAGTGCAGATTTAGAACTGAAAACGGCAGTCAAGATGGTGGACCCTACAGAAGAGGTTAGCCGTCCCAAGAGAGTGAACTTCCGCCATGAGCTGTTGCGCTACCAGAGCCTGCGGAGCCAGGAGCTGTATGGGTCCGAGGAGGAAGTGGAGAACAAGGGGCAGAACATTTGGCGTAACTTCATCTCACAGTGTTCGGCCACCTTCCTGGCCGTGTTCGCCGTCATCCCGTCGCGCAACCTGCAGACCAGCATCCACGTTGCCCACGACCTGGGCAAGATCTCGCTGTGCTGCATGTATGCCTCGTACATCGTCGGCTGTTTCTTCTCCAGCCTCATCATGCAGCGATTCCGGGCCAAGTGCATGCTGCTCTCCTCCCTCTTCTTTCACATCCTGTATTCCATCTCCAACGTCATCCCGTCGGCGTTCACCCTCCTGCCCGCCTCCTGTCTCGTGGGCCTATGCCAGCCGGCCTTCTGGAGCATCCAGGACTGCCTGTTGCTAGGATACGGCCTGAAGTACTCGGCCATGGCCTCGCTACCGCCTCAAAGCGCGCTGCGCTTGTTCCAGACCGTGACAATCATCACCATCCACTCGGCGCAGATCCTGGGCAACCTGCTGAGTTCGGGCCTCATCTCGGCCTCCGACTTTCACTGCCAGGAGCAGCTGGACAGCGGACATCACCACCACTACGGCCAGACGCACAACGGCACGATGCACCGGGCACACCACCCTGCCAGCAAACCCGCACACAACGAGAAGTGGACGTACACGCTGCCCTTTATCCCCATCCAGACGCGGCGCCTGGCCGACACCTCGCCGTCCGTCAACTTCTACCAGCTGCTGACCCTCATCTACCTGTGTATGAGTGTTATCGCCATCGGCGCCGTCCTCATCTTCTTCGAGTCGCCGGACGTTGCGCTGCAACGCAAAACGCCAGGCTGGCGGGACAAGCTGCACGGCATACGCAAGTGTCTGACGGACCCCAGGTGGCTGCTGCTCTGGTTCGCAGCCTCCTACATTGGCTTCGCACAGGGCGTGATCATCTGCGACATCTCCAAGGTGATTCGAGTGTTACGTCTTTGGGAGTGTCAGGTGCTATGTACGACGTCTTTGTCACGTGTTGGGGAGTGCCAGGTGCTATGTACCATGTCTTTGTCACGTGTTAGGGAGTGTTAGGTGCTATGTACGATCTCTGTGTCACGTGTTAGGGAGTGTCAGGTGTTATGTACGATGTTTTTGGCAAGTCTTTGGGAATGTTAGGTGCTATGTACGATGTCTTTGTCACGTGTTAGGGAGTGCAAGGTGTTATGTACCATGTCTTAGTCACGTGTTAGGGAGTGTCAGGTGTTATGTATGTCTTTGCCACGTGTTATGGCGTGTCAGGTGTTATGTATGATGTCTTTGTCACGTCTTTGGGAATGTCACGTATTTGGGAATGTTATGTACGATGTCTTTGTCACGTCTTTTGGGAATGTTAGGTGTTCTGCGCGATGTCGTTGTCACGTGTTAAGGAATGTCAGGTGCTATGTGCGATGTCGCGTCTTGAGGAGTGTTAGGAGTGTTAGATGTTATGCCCGATGTCTTTGTCAGGTCTTTGGGAATGTTAGGTGTTATGTACGATGTCTTTGTCACGTCTTTGGGAATGTTAGGTGTTATGCCCGATGTCGTTGTCGCGTCTTGAGGAGTGTTAGATGTTATGCACGATGTCTGTGTCAGGTCGTAAAGGGTGGCTCACAGGTAGCAACGATCAAAGTTTGAGCAAAGCAAGAAATGGTTGGGGTTTTTTTGCGTAAATATTTTCATGCGATGTCCTCAGACGGAGAAAAGCAAGCAAAACTGCATCCATAAGCCCACTCCCCCCTCCCTCCATTGGGTTACCTAGCAGCAGGACCTGACCTTTCCAACCCTACCATTGGTTGGGTCGATCTCACTAGATTAATAATGGCCGTTCCTGCTACCACTATCATCAGATTGCAAAAAGAAGAAAAAGAAAACTAAAAAATTGAAAAGGCTATTGGTCCGGAAGTGGATCGCGAAACCAAATCAGCCGAGAACATTGATAGTAGACATCTGGTTAATGTACAGCCGTGTTGAATTGGTGGAGCGAAAAGGGTTTCTACTCTGATTGGTTGTACACTTCGCAACAATACACATCCGCCATCGATCGGCACCAACCTTACCGCAACTGTGGCGACACGCTAGAGAAACTTTTTGCGTGATGGTTGCGTCTTCCGGACACACTCGCAAAAAGTGTCCTTTTTCGCAATGTGCGAGGAGGCTTTGAAGAGGGTTAGCTGCTGTGTACTGTGTCTTTGTCGTGTCGTAAGAAATATTAGGTGCCATGTAGGATGTTTTTGCGACCACTCTGTCGAGAGGGTTTTGCGTGGTTTGTGATGTCTGAGAGAGAGAGAGAGAGAGAAAGGTGAGTAGGTTATTTTACAGCGTAGGTGGAATGTTTTAGCTTCAAGTGGCCGTTGTGATGTCTAGTGATTTATTTGAACGAGTAATGTTTCAGACTGAACATTGTGTTTTCAACTGGGTGTAATTCAGGCTGCCTACGCTAAAGCTTTAATTTCTTCTTGAGCGATTACCAGGATTTTACGTAGGAATTTATAGGAATGCAAAAGAAAACGCACGGCTAATGTGTAAAAGGTATTTAACGCCAGCAGCATGTGGTAAATTACTCCTGATCCCAGTGTGTAAAACGTAACCCCCAAAATGAAACAGACAGCATTACCATGGTATGGGCTATTCAAGGTAAAACTGAACGTATTTGAGGAAAGGGAATGCAGTGGGAAGGATTTTTTTAAAAAAAAACGATGTTACTGTATAAGAACTATAAGGACGATAAATAGCACCCGATGCCATGAAACTACACAGGCGCTCATACTGTACAAGAAAGCTTAAGGCTGGGAGCGTTATGAGGTTATTGGGTTCCAGAAATAAAATTAGCCAATTAACATTAGTTAAGCCAGCATCAGATTTCAGTACTTTATAGTGAAAACATCTGAAAAAAATTAAGTCCTAAGGAAGTTGAATAACCATTTAAAAGGAACTTTACCATTGCCAATGTCGGTCTAAAAATATTTCAAGGCAGGGAAAGTTTGCTAAACGGGTGGAGTTTACGTCACGGAATACAAATGTTACGTACGTTCTTGACTGTAGTGACGTGCTGTGGCTCTAGCTGCCCATAATCTGACATTTATAACTGTATCCGCTGTCATGCACAAATGTCTAAATATTTGTACGTCGTGATTTCCCAATACAGAAATAACCCCCCTTTTTAAAAACAAAAATGCCAGTCCGTACATCCGGGTTCTGAGAGTCGGCCATCCAGGCCTCGATCCTTGTCGCCTGACATTAACCTGTTACCGCCGGGTCCTGTGGCGTTTACTCAGGCATGACAGTCCTCCCGTCAGATATTGACCTGTTAAAGCCGTCTGACATTAACCCATGCTGAACAAACTGTACTCAGATGCCAGTCCTTCAGGCAGTCATGCTGGCTAATATTTGTCATGCATAACAGAAAGTTCGATGGGCAGGTTATTTTTTAATTGGAAAGATGTGCGTATCTCCCAGTGTATCAGGCGACCTCCCATCTATCTGCTCTTGTTTGCGCGTAGTGGTCCCAGATCTCTTCGTCAAAATCTACCTCCGAGGTATCTGTCCCTATCTCGATGGTTATGGCGCCATTTCTGGAGGTGGGGGGGGGGGGAACAAAGCCCAAGCCATCTTCTACCCCGTGTTTCGCAATCGATATAAAGACTTCTGGACTAAATAATTTCGTAAAGTGAATTCTTAGGGACCACAAATAACTTATAGAGATTGCGATGTGAAGAACAGGACAGTTTCAAACCGAATGAACTGCTGACTTTCCGTCCACATGCCTTCGGAACTATACAGTCTCCACGATGTCTAAACTGTGTTTCGAAGCCTATGAAAACAAGGATCATAATTTGAATAACAGCTGTCCATCGCTGAAACAAGGATTGTAATTTTAATAACAATTGCCGGTGGCTAAAACAAGGATTATAATTTTGAATAGCAACTACCCATTACTAAAACGAGGATGAAGAAAATCTTGTACTTCTGTACGAGCGGGAGAAGCGTTGTATTTATCGCCTTTTATTTCTGATGAAAGCTGAACTAATTGGTAGGTATGTTTAAAAGGAACCTCAAGTTGTCCGAGAAATTAAAGGTGCGAACCTCTTATAATGCTGTATGTTTCTAAATTGACCTTTTCCAAAAGAGGTACGAGAGGACTGTACAAGCTGACTCCCATGTCTTTCCTGGGGCAAAATGATTTTAAAATTCCCCTATGCATTTTAAAAGTCAGTGCTTGGTTCTTTTATTGTTGGAAATGGTAGACACGCTGAAATTATATAAGCTGTCGCTGACAACCACTGCAGTCGCAGATAACAGGTGATCTCTCGTGTGATTGGATTTAAAAAAATTGCCTCCGTCGCTTTCATCTCATGCTGTTAGCCATAGAGAGAATTCGCGTTACGGCCTCTGGTAAACTTTCTTTTTTCTTCTGACATCGAGAACAAAAATAGATTTAAATATGAATGCTTGCAGTGAATTAACGAGCTTTGAATACAGAGCTCGGTCCAAAAAAAAAAAAGAAAAAATTGGCGGCACAGTGAAAGTGAAAGCGAGGCTTCCGCCATGTTCTTCCCTTCTCGAGTTTATCAATGCGTTATTCCTACTGTAGAACATCCTCATCACCCACTATCTGGCAGGATTCAGGTGAAGAATACATATCTCGAATTTTGGATTCATCTTGTTAGAAGTCTTCGAGAGCTGTCTTCAAGAAGCACACGAACCTAACTCTCTGGAGAAACTGTCTGCTGGAAGCCCTACTGCCAGGTCTGGGTTCCTCTGGGTTCCTCTAAAAATGACCTCAGCATTGCCAGAAAAGGGGCTGCTGTAGCCTGAGTCAGAATCCTTCTAAAACTTAGGTCAACATTGCCTGAGACTTCCGGACCAGGGTGAGTTTGCTCTGGCTGACTGAGATCTTTGGCAAACGTTGCTGTCTAATTTCATCCGGTGTATTTTGCTCTGAGGAGGCGCGCATTTTTCAAAATACGGTAGAAGGGAGATTTAAAAAATACTGGCCTCGGGCGACTGCACTGTTTGGTGGGCGGCCAGCTGAACGGACCGTTGTCAACAGACGTCATGTCCGTCTAGGATGAAGATAGAAAAATAACTTCGAGACTGATGGGGGGAGGGGCTGTGCCCATGGTTAACAGCTCCCATGCCTGGTTCCTTTAGCACGACAGCAAGGAAAGACAGCATAGCGGCATCCTTTCAAACTTAAACACGAACATTTGTTACAAAAGATCACCAGAAGTGTTGGAATTCTTTTCCCTCCCACATTCGGAGCGTACCCATACATAAGCTGATTGTAAATAATAATATAAAAATGGGGGGGGGGGCTTTGGGTGATGCTCACTCATGGTTTTGCTCTTCGCCTCGTCGTTTTGAGAGAAAGAAAGAGAGAGAACAGAGAGAGAGAGAGAGAGAGGATTAAATCCGGTTACAGCCCCAGAGCATATATCTTGACTATCGGCTCTGCTGTGATATATGAAACAGTGTTGGTCCGTTGCGCAAATTCAAACTTGTTTTTCTCACAAATCAAAATCTTTATAGTCTTTCTTGAAAATGTGGCTCGAAGTAGTGTACACATTTGACGCTGTGATAACCGCAAAGCCTTCACGTCAACTGGACTGACGAAAGCGTGCAGCCGACTATATGGTCGTGTAGGTGAATTGATGGCATTTGACGCCCTGTTAACTGAAGGATGAATGTATTCAAGCTTTTCAGCCAATATGGCGAATTCTGTAAAGTGCTGTATCAGTGTCTTTGTGCAATCCAGTTGTTGAAGGGAGGAACACATGCACTTTTTAAAACCATGTGGTTTGCAAGAGCAGTTTTCCATTTTAAGTTCCATTGAGAAAGCATGTACTTGTGGTGTGTGCAGTTTTGTTTCGTTCTTTTTCTCCTTCTGAAAGCGAATTCCAAACGTGAAAACTCGGGGAAAGGGCTGTTTGGTCGTTCCAATTTCAGTCAACTTTTTCCTGGGTCAGTTTGGTAATGAAGCCTACTATTTCAAATCTTCAAATCTCCTGTTGCTGCTGACCTAGGATCCAATGAGCATTAGAATCAGAAACAAATAAGCCTGCCTGCAGGCCGCGCTCGAAGTTTTTAATCCTCAACAATTTGAGAGCTCATTCTGCTATTTCTTCTTCGGTGGAACGCGTCCCCGAGTTTTTTTTAAAGGCCATTTATTCGAAGACAAACTCAGAGAACATTTTTTCGTTTTGTTTGCCTGCGTTTATTTTTCAGAAAATCCTGTCATGTCTGTAAGCCAAACTGTATTAGTTTAGACCATTTCTTATCCCTGGGTCTCGTGGTAACAAAACTTTACTTACAATTAGGCAAGAATTCTTTGTCAGTGGATCCACACAACGAGAAAAACTCCCAGCGTGATTCTGTAATTGTAGCTACCCAGGAACCTGAATACTGAGAGTGGTTTTAAAAACCAAACTTTCTTGACGAGATTTTACTGTGGCATTATATTTTGCGTCTTAGTGTCCTCCGTGTTTGCTTTTCATTTTTATGAGCCTCTTTTCCTCACTGCGAAATCCTTTGGAAAGAAAAGCAAAACAGTTGAGAGTTTTTTCTCCCTCTATTAATGCTGGACAGGAGTTAAGTTTTGCTACAGCCAACGGTCGCTCAAATGCATCGCGGTGTGGTCTACTCTTGGGGTGTCTGCCTTAAAAGGTTTCACTGGTGGATGTCTTGTCTTGCACTGTGTAATGCAATTTTCTGTTTCTGGGGGAAAAAAACAGGTACTTAGGTGTAAGACGATGTCTTGTCTGAAAATAGGATATGTGCTTATCATATAAACAGACAACCCTCCCTTCGAAAATTGTTTTTAATGTATAGAGATTGTCTGTGAAGTAAAATGTCCATGAACTAGTTCTATTGTTATTTTTGCGGCTTGATACAGTAGTAGTATGTAAACAACACCGAAGTTGTTTAATCAATACTATAATGCCAAAGTTCAGTTGCTTATCGAATTCACTGCTTCTCAAGATCGTTGTTCATGTTCTCTACACCATTCTTTGCTCAAGTGTTTCGAAACTCTGACACGCACAGGTACATGTAACTCACAATACTGCCTTTCCGACGCATTGCTGGAACTAACACCGATGAAGGCGTCAAACGGCAAAGGTGAAGTTCAAACGCTAATGTCAGTCGTCTTCGGCACACTGAGGTAATCGGGAACTTAGCCGACATCGTGTGGTAAGGAACATACAATGTAACCATTCTCCTGGAACTAAGATGGCGCTGCAATCGCCGCACAATCAGCGGTGGGAACTGAGGGCGCGAGTCCTGCTGGGGGTGATGATGTTCTCATACCGGAAACAGTGGACGGAGGTGACGCCAATTCTTGGGCGGGTAGAAGCAAAGCAGTTCTTAAAGCCATAGGTGTTTCAGACCTTTTTTTTTTAAAAAACAAAATAATGTTTTGGTTTTCTCAAATGTTTTTCATAATTTCACGGCTTTTTCGTCTAGTTCTTATAATGTCATGGGTTCCTCAAACGTTTTCGATAATGCCATGGGCTTCGCAAACGCTTTTCGTAATGCCATGGTTTTACACCCCCCCCCCCCACAATGCCATGGTTTAGCAAACTTTTTTTTAATAATGCCATGGTTTTGCAAACCTTTCCCCAGAGTACCATGGTTTTTCAAACGTTTTTCATAATGCCATGGTTTCGCAAACGTTTTTTCATAATGCCATGGTTTTACAAACGTTTGTCACAATGGCATGGTTTTACAAACGTTTGTCATAATGCCATGGTTTTACAAACGTTTGTTATAATGCCATCGTTTTACAAACGTTTGTTATAATGCCATGGTTTTGCAAACGTTTGTCATAATGCCATGGTTTTACAAACGTTTGTATAATGCCATGGTTTTGCAAACGTTTGTCATAATGCCATCGTTTTACAAACGTTTGTTATAATGCCATGGTTTTGCAAACGTTTGTCATAATGGCATGGTTTTGCAAACGTTTTTCATAATGTCATGGTTACGCAAACGGTTTTTTCATAATGCCATGGTTTTACAAACGTTTGTCATAACGCCATTGTTTTACCATGGTTTTGCAAACGTTTGTCATAATGCCATGATGCCATGGGTTTCCCAAGTACGATATTTACTGTCGTTAAGCTCTCACTGGGAAGGGACGCCACATGACGCTATGCAGACGGTCCACGTCACTAACGTTCCTAACGTAAAAAGTAGCGTTGAATTCAGCGGCGTTAAGTAATCGTCTAGATGTTGTAACTGGCAAGAGCAGATTAGCGATGATCAATTGATTAGGATGGAAACGGCAGCTAAATGCCAGCCAATGAAGAATCGATGAAAGAAGTCCCTGTTTGGACGAGCGGCCATCTTGTCTGCTTGAGGAAGAGACAGGAACCAAGAAAAGCGACAAGTGAGGGACACTATCGAACCAGACATGCCGAGCCGCAAGTGTTCCAGTGATTGCACCATAAATCCCACGAAGACACACGGAGACATTGAACTTGTCGCCTAACATTCTGTTTACGGGGAATAAATAGCCAGGTGGAAGGGAGAGGAAAGAGAAAAACAAGTTTGATGGTGGAGGGTGGGAAAGCCTGCGTTCATATTTAAAAATAAATGAAACATCATCCTCCGTACAAGTAAGACGAATTCTCAAACGAAGGAAAGAAGTTGGGCGAAGGGATGGGCAGACGGGTACCAGGCAACACCTCAGAAGAAGTTTGAAAACGTTGGTTTTAAAATGTAAAGGAGCTGGTAAAGAGACACGAAATTCATTTAGTAGCTGATGTGGATTATTTGGTTTCTGTGGTGTCTTATTTCTTTCTGCATTTCCCCTCTACTTCTTTTTTGTGAGGAGGGACATAGCTACACTAAGAGCGCGGGTGGTGGTGGTGGTGGGGGGGGGAGAATATTTGCTTACAACCCGAATCAGCCAATGTCGTCATTAGGTTCCTTACTTAAATTTCTCCCTTTGTGTTATTTCCCTGCGCTCTGCGTTCTTTTTCCGCCATTGTTTCTCCTTTTACTTTTTTTCCCTTCTTCCTCCACATTGAATTTTTAGTTCGTCTACGCTCGACACGCGACTTCCTTAACATTTGACATCCGCTTCCTGTACACGCCACTTCCGCTCTCCTCCGCGCTTCATTTCCGTTTACATTCTTTACTCAACATAGGGTTCTTTTTCAAAAGATTTTCACTGTCTCCCCTTTTTCCTTGTCCCCTTTTCGCATTAATCTCGTCTTGCCTATGCATCGGAGTGAAGGCTACCTCTGGCGTTTGAGCAAAATTTCCTGATTTCCTTGCAAGATTTACAGACTTTTGTAGTCTACGCTCTATATCTGCGGATCTAGCCTTTCTTTTCAATCCGGCCCCTGGCAGTGATTTACACAGATCTTGTTTTTATGCAAGAGCTGAGAATAATCCCCTTAAGCAGGCTGTGTCGGAATAACAGGTGAATTATGCTGGAGTTTATCTTTATTTCATTGCACGTAACTGACAAAGAAAATATGTTAGAATGCACAGTACTAATCTTCCCACAGCTAACAGGTAAACGCAGTGTTGGAGTGTCGGAAGTTATTGCACGTAACTAACAGGTAAAGTACATGGAGATTATCTTTTTTTTTAAAAAAGCGTAGCTAGTTAGCAGGTAGATCATGTTATTTATATGTAAATTAATTTTTTATTTACAAAATATATAAAAATTATAAATAAAATAAACTATGCTATGCATTTTTAGATAATGTAACTGGTAGATGGTGCTTGATATCACCGTCCTGCTATGCACGGAGTTTGCGGCTGGACGTTAAGCAACAAATACCCCTGCTTGATATCATACAATCATGTAATAAGGAAAATGAAAAAAGTTTATTGGAATAAATCTTAATACGGCATAGTTTGTCCAGTACAGATATAACCGACGGGATTTTGTTTGTTTGTCAGAAAACTGAACAGACTTCTTCTGTATAGATTGTATCGCAACACATCGGACTATATTTTTCCAGTGAAGTCTGACTTTTAAGCTCTCATAACGTACCCAACTGCCAAGAAGCTGCGCAAACATCTGCAATTCTTATATACCTTTTTTGTCATGAGACATTTAAAAAAATTCTTTCCTGAAGAAATAAGTAGGATTTCTTACTGCAGGTCCCGCGAAGAGCTTTCGGAGAACCGATTTCTGTATTCACAATGTCACTAAAAGTAAGGCACATGGATGATTTATCACATTCTGGAGAAGAGAGGAACAGAAAAAGATGTGAATCATCTAGCATTGTGAAACCAGTTTATTTCCGCGCCATTTGCTGGTTTCATAAATACTGTTAAAAGAGTTTTCGTGTTTTCGTGTTAACAGCGTTTCGTAGTAAAACTGGTCAAAGCTGACGTTTGTATCCCAGCCTGTGCATACAGTGGCTTCGGAACAAGTGGCCTTTCCATCACACTGTTGCTAAGCTCACGGACACAGTAGATGCCTGCGTCTTGTTGCATTTGAAAGAGACACATGCAGCTGTCAATGAAAGATTATTCATGCCGTATGCAGGCATCTGCTTTTTCCTATTCTGTCCATTTATTTTGCAATTTACATTTACTTAGCGACCCTGTGGGAGAAAGATGTAAGCGTTGAAGCAGTGGGCGGAGCTGAGCAAAAATAAGATGACATGGTGATGTTATAGCAATTCACCAGCCACTTCTTTAGGTAAACTGTTAGCCTACCTTATTCGTCAGCTGCGTTTATGTTAAACTGGAAACACATGTATATCTCATTAAACGAGATGCAAAATTAGATCAGCTGTTTAAATTTATATGTATCTGAAACGTTCTGTTTCTTAAAACGTTCGTGTTCAGCGAGGTAAAAAGACGACAGAAGGCAAGCCAGCAAAGAAGTCTAAGAGAAGAAATTAACCAATTTCATTAATTTAATACTGTTTTTAAAGAAAAAGCGCGCAATTTCAAGTAATTTGAAGAAAGACACACAAAAACCCGTAAAAGCAACGTTACAACTGATTGGACTCTTTTTCTCTTTTGTCGAGAATAACGAGAACTTTCTAGCTTCTTTAAGAAAATCCTTTTCATCTTCGTCACCGAAAAACAAATTTCAAGAACCAGTTTTTTCTTTAAATTCCGACATCCCCAGCATGCTCCAGCCCCGGGGAGTATTTAGCAGTGTCGTCATGGAAACATAGGTGGTACTGGGAGAACGGTACAGTCGTAGCGCCAGCAAAAAAGGACTCCTTGATAAACCGCTAGCTGAAAAACTTGAAATCGACTGGCGGAGGTGACAGCCATCTTAGGAGGGCCCGCCCTGCTACAAACTGAGTTGTTTCACACACTAGCGCCACTGCATGCTGTAGCCTGCTACACCAGGCGTCTGCTGACACCGCTGGAGCGCGCCATAGCGCGGTAGACGCAGTCGCTCATATTGGGGAGTTTGATTTTTTGTTGTTGCCGTAATAGGCAGCAGACAGCTCAGTTGAGACTAAGAAATGAAAGGATGATTAAAATATCTTGAAATATCTTGTGAGCTCCTGAGAATGTTTCAAATTTAATTAAAACTGATTGCTGGGAGAGGGAGAATTAAAGGAACAAGTAAGGGGAAGAATGGGAGTAAGAAATCTGGAAGGGAGAGAGAGAAGATGGAGTGAGTAGAAGATCAGAGAAGAGGAGAGTAAAGGGAGACTGAAAGGAGGGAGGAGGAGGGAGGGAGGAGGAGAGAGAGAATAAAGCAACACTTTGATACTTGTTTTTACCAGTAAAGACAGGTGTACGATGTGCGCGTGTTTGTGCGTGGCTGTGTGTGTGTGTGTGTGTATTTACGTGTGTTTGCGTCCGCGTCTGTGTGCGCGCGCGCGTGTGTGTCTGTGCGCGCGCGGTACTCTTCGGAGTCCGCTTATATCTGTTCTCAGTATATGGGCATGCACGTGCGCTTGTATGTTCGTCTGCTGTGTTTGCTGCTGGAGTAAGCGAGGAGGTATAAAGATGTGCATAAGTGACCCATAAACTCAATGTCCGCAAAATCAATGCCTCCCAGATAAAGTAAAATACGATATGGCGCAACGTGGGATTTTTTGGTTGCCGTTTCCGTCCAGCAAAAGGATCGTCTTGGAAAATGTAGACTTATGTATGATGTTTTCTTACCGGCCAGGCAAGTTGTCAGAAACTGTACTCGTAATAGTCTGGCACAGAATTAATTAGCCTCGCGAGCTAAGACTGCCTTAGTTACCGCCTTAGGATTATATGTCTTCGTTAACACACTGCCTCACATTTCTTAAACAGCTGCGTCAACCGAACCTAGAAAGTTTAAATACATGCGTCTTTCACTCTGGTTAATAAAACATGTCGCCTTGGGAGGCCTCAGCATAGAACTGCTCCGGGTGTATAAGATGCTTTTAATGTTTACGTCTTCATCTGTTGCAGCAACATTCAATGTTAAAGATACTTGTTTGTTGTCGTTCTCCTGATTTGTTGTTCATGTGGTGGTGGTGGATGGATGGTTTCTGTTTGATCGCATGCCTTGAACAAGAAATACATTATTGTAATGTGTGTTCCGTTATGTACTTCTTGTCGTGAGGGTCATGACAGGGACGCAGACCGCAAAACAGATGATGTCTATATTTTTGCGGAAAGTGCGTCAGATCCCTGCGGACTAGGAAACCTCTGACCAATGATTAAGCACCTGCAGAAGAATGCTGACAGCGAGCATGCCCAGCGCGGGCTTCTGTGATGCTGTGGACGCTGGTGAATGACTATTCAGCATCACGATGGGGAAGAGCAGGGTGGTGGATGATTGTGTCGTTAACCTGCCTCTTCATCTGTCCTTTTCAGCAACTTGATAGGGAAGCTAAAGAACTGTGTAACCAGACTACCATTAAAAGCATTCACATATAACTGTGAAAAGCCAACAATGTTACTGAAGATGCCTGAGGCAGGAATGGTTGTCAGTTCTCAGGCCGTTGGTATTCACTTATTTTCGGGACACGTTCCCCTCCATAACAGCGAGCAATAACCGTGTGCTGATATTGTATATCTTAACCTGTAAATCTCTGTTGGCAGGATACGTTTATCTGTAAGACAACCGTGGCTTTGATTTGTGTAATAAATAGATCTTTGTCAGAGAGTCAGAGTTGAGTACAGAGGAATACGGTAACAGATTGGTGGGGTCATGTCATCTCAGCGCCAGAGTACGTTTGTTTGTTGCCAGGGTTACGGTAGCGACGTGTTTGGGTGTTACATCGTTGGCTACATGATGGTCAGCTTCGGCACTGGCAACCTGCTGGCCATCCTCGTGTTGGAAAAGCTCAAGGCCTGCGGCATCCATCCGCTGCTTCTAACAGCAGGTATTGCATGTGTTCCCACTGTTTCCGTCTGTAATGCTGCCCCTGCTTTGTGTATGCTTGCGTGTGGCCGTGTGCGCACAGGGCTGACAGGGAGTGCAAATCTGATCTCGATCCCACGAGGCAACCTCTGACCTCATGACGTACCTGTTGCTGTTGTGGGACAAAGTTTTACGTCGACTTTCAGAATGTTTTATCCTATAGCTTTTGTACTGCGGCTGTCTGCCTATCCGCGTGTACGTATGTTTGGATGTGCCTTCGTCTCTGTCAAACACAGCTCTGTTCTTTCTAATGTACACTGACGTGTATTGCAGTTGCTGATGTACAGTGACACACATTTCAATTATTGATGTACACACACGGTCTTTCCAAGTGCCTGATGTACACACAGGGGAATTGCAATGTACACACACCCCATTGCAATTTGCTGGTGTACATTGACGTCCATCACAATTGCTGATACACACTGAGGTGCATTACAATTAGTGATGTACAATGACGTACATTACAATTAGTGATGCACACTGATGTGCATTACAATTACTGTACTTTGACGTGCTGCTGATTGCTGGTGTACATTGAAGCTCATTACAATTGCTGGTGTACACTGACGTGCATAAAAATTAGTGATATGCACTGATGTGCAATACAATTGCTGTACATTGACGTGCCTTACGATTGCTGTTGTACACTCAAGCACGAAGAAAGGATTCATAGCTGCTGAAGTCCTAAGACATAATCGTCTTTATTTTCTAAATCTTTCTTTTTAATTTTTTAACAGTAGGTCACCTGTTCTGTAAATTCATTTAACAAATACCTTCAGACCGTGCCTTGCAAAATACAACGAACACTTCTTAAATTTTTAACTAAAATTCCCACACGTTAGTGAACATGAGCAGGCAAACCAGCGGTGTACTCAGATGTCCAGCATGCTGATGTACACTGACTTACATTGCAAGTATATGCAGAAGTGTGTAGCTGGCATACATAGTGATGTACACATTGGATTTCTACTGGTTCGCACCCCAAGGGCTAGTAAAATAAGTTCAGGAGGTTGTTGTTGTGAAATATCTACAGAAAAAAACTTTACAACTTTAAAGTCACTTTAAAGTTTATGAAGTTTTTGTCTGCTGCACAGACAGCGAATATTTTTTTGGCTGGCTTTTGATAGATAGCTGTCTCCTGACAGCTGCTTTGTGACAGCTGCCTTGTGACATCTGACGGCGCGAGAGAAGATGAGGCCCAGAGCTCTCATATCAAACAGCTTACGATCCTTCTGGTGTTATGAAGCGTGCGGGTGCTTCAGAACCATTAAACAGTAGGAAAAGCAATGTGACGATTGGCAGGGCTGTCTGCGGAAAGTCTAAATGTCTCCTCACAGACAGCGCTGCCTGGGGACTTTCTGAAACTCAGAGGAAACTTCGGAGGTTTCAGCTCTCCATAACCAACCAACCAACCAGCCAGCCAACCAACCAACCAACCAACCAACCAACCAACCAACCAACCAACCAACCAACCAACCAACCAACCAACCAACCAACCAACCAACCAACCAACCAACCAACCAAAATTTTGCTTAGCAAATGTATTTGCTGGAGTAATGACAGGGCACTTGAAGACGGAAGCGCGCATAACCTCATCGGGACTGTGTCCTGGCAAGCAGAGTTGTATTACCCTAAAGGGTAAAGGTCTCCCTGAGGTTTGAGATAACAATCAAATGCTATTTCCCTGTATGCATCACCTCTTCAATGTCACATAAATATTCCAGACACCACACATAAGACTGCTTTTATTGTCTACTTAATGTACCTGACCGGGCTGTGTGCAGCATCGCGATCTGGCTTTTATTGGTGTTTGCCGGGAAACCTCTTTTTTTTCTATCCGCGGATCGTGCGGGCGAGAACAGTGGGGCATGTTGTCTCCAGTACTGGACACCCCTTCCTGCTAACATAGTGTTGTCACTGTTGTTTCATACCTATCCTGGCTGCCGTGTGGACAGCTGGATGACGCCCGGTCCATGTTTGTGTTCTCACTAGTGCCCGCCGTGTTGGGGGTTGATGTCATTACCTTGCGTCTGACTAACCAGTGTCTGCTCCAGTTTCTCTTCACTGTCCTTTTTCTGGGCTGGGATTTCAGGCACCAAACAGCGGCTGTGGTAGTGGTTAACAGTGGGGTGATGGCGTCAGCGACATCGCATATTAAAAACGCCCTTAGTGCAAAACAGCGTTATTAAACTGCCGTCTGCCCTGTTTGATGTGGGATGAACTCTGTCGTCGTCCTAAAATCTCCGCCAGGTGTGTGTGGGGATGGGGTGGGGTGGGGGAGGAACTCTGAGACGGGGAGCACATCTTGAAGCGTTTTCATGGCCAGCGGTGCAGAAGATGAGGACTGAAGTCAATGAGGATATAAACTACTACAGACTGTATAATCCGCTCCTGAGGTCACCAAGGCTTGGTGAGGACATAAACCACTACAGACTTTCTAATACGTTCCTATCGTCACCCTGGCCCGTCCTGGGAACCTCTGACAAAACGTCCTTTGGCGGCACTGCAATTGAAATGCCTGTCCCCGGCTAACGTCAGACGTGGTCACGGGAAAGAGAATTAGTCTGCGAGTCAAGCGCGATTACCTCGTTCGACAAAGAGAGGCACTGTGATTACCACGCGTCAGGGCCGATACTTCTTTGCAATGTTTACGAGAAGGGACACACACACACACACGCACGCACGCACACACGCACACACTAACGCATGCATGCGCACACATTTTGGGCAAATATCCCAAGATAAAGATATCCTTATGATGACGATGCACATTAATCGGCGTTCAGTAAGGTTCATTTCTCCATTATTCAGAAGAGCGACAGGAAGAAAATGACTAGGGTGGTGTGATCGAAAGAATGCACTTTCTTGTTATATTCGACTGTTTAATACCGTTTAAGATGTTCAACAGCTAGCGACTCTTTATCTTTCTGTTACCACACCCTAACTGGATCTTTTTTGAAAGGCGGTCCTCTCTTGACAGCGGTATGCAAGAGACTGGATCTCGACTATTCGATAATTGGACACTGCAGTCTTGCACTGGCTTCAGTCACTGAGATCGTACATCCCTATCTGAAATATGACGAAATTACTTCGGTGGGTTCGTGATTTATCTTCAGCTTTGAGGGAAATCTTTGCAAAGATTGGTTTTAGATGTCTTCTTTCAACTGCAACATGTCCTGTCTCATCACGTAAGTTGTGTGAGCGTGCTGGTTATTGTCTGATGATGGAGACAGGAGATGTCGGGAAAACAGCTCGCAGAGAAAACTGGTGTGCATAAAGGGGGATAAATTGTTTTCACTCGACTGTCAATTACTGAAATGGAAGATTTTATTAAGCTTGGATTCCATCAGTCTTTGCATAAGACCAACCAGAGGTTCCTAAATTAGAAATCGTTCTATGGGGTTCCTTGTCCCCCCCTGTTTGCCCTGCATTCGTTAACGGCGAAGAGGTAAAAGCAAATGATTGATCCGCGATGACATTTGCGAGGGACACTATTCCCCACGTCACTGTTCGCCAAGCAGCCGGCTTAGCCGGTAAGTGTCCTGGGCGCAAGTGCCGGTGGCATTGAAAAAAAAAACCAACCGAAAACTGATGCGTGCTCCCAACGAAGAGTTTTCTGACCCTCATGCCAAGAGCAGAAATTGTCCCCGCTCTTTTTTCTTCCAGCTTCAGATTCGATTGAGCAGGCAGCAGAGCATCGCTTGCTGGGATTTTAAAAAGTCTTGTCAGGAGATAAAAGAGCAATCATACGTACTTGTGGTTTTTGGAATGTGATTCTCTCATCGAAATAGAACGCCAAATGCGCACACGCAACGTTTTCTTGTTTGTTTGAACTCGACACATTTTGCATTCGTCTGACGCTTGTTAGGCTCCTCTGACGCTTGTTATGTCTGACGCTTGTTGTACTCGCCTGACGCTTGTTATACTCTTCTGACACTTGTTATATCTGTCTGACACTTGTTATATTCGTCTGACGCTTGTTATATTCTTTTGACGCTTCTTATACTCCTCTGAGGCTTGTTATATTTGTCTGAAGCTTGTTATATTCGTCTGACGCTTGTTATATTTGTCTGACGGGTGTTATATTCGTCTGAGACTTGTTACATTCTTCTGAAGCTTGTTACATTCTTCTGACGCTTGTTATATTCGTCTGACGCTTGTTACATTTGTCTGACGCGTGTTATGTTCTTCTGACGCTTGTCATATTCGTCTGACGCTTGTTATATTCTTTTGACGCTTGTTATATTCGTCTGACGCTTGTTACATTTGTCTGACGCGTGTTATGTTCTTCTGACGCTTGTCATATTCGTCTGACGCTTGTTACATTCTTCTGACGTTTGTTATATTCGTCCTTTACCAAGCTTCCTTTGCTCAGAAGAAAAACATTTTGACACATTACTTTTCTAGCTCCTCTTAAAAAATCACTCAGTTTAGTTTTATATTATTTTCTGCCCACAAGGACCTAATACAACCCAGAGCTCCCTCGCTGGAAAGGTAACTGTCGCCTGGAGTGAGAAACTCCCAGAAACTCCCAGAAATTACACTAAAACTATACATTAAAGTATATTAAAGCGCCAGAAAAGTGTGTTCACCACTATATAGACAGGGGTTTGTGAAACATCCGTTCATTTTGTTGATTTTTTTATCTTTTATCAAACCTAAGACTGTCCACAATGCAACAGTTTTTTCTAACTGGCACTTGCGTTTAGTCATTTATTGTTTATTTGTATATGTTTGTTGTTGCATCTATAGCTGTTTATTCATTTATTTGTTGTTTTAGAATTTTACATAGTCTGTTTCTATTTGTCACTAGTAATATGTTGTGCTCTCTCTCTCGCTGTAGCAAGTAATACTCAGCCGTTAAAAGTAATAAGAGTGAGAACAGGGATTTATATGCTCCAGCGACATTCTAAAACATAAATATGCGCGTATACACAAACGTAAAACACAGTATCCATTTAGCTGAAAACATCAACGGGGTATACACAGCCTGAAACATGAGTTGATGCTATGGGTATCTTAGCAACACACAGCATATTTGTCAACAGCTACATAGAAGGAATAAACAACAGCCGTATTTCCATTCAGTTCTAGTTAATCTTGTTTTCTTGACTTGTCTCTGATCTCTTCTTGCTTTGATTAAAGTTTAAGACTAGGATTAAAGAAAAATGCTGTCCAATCACTTAGAAACTGAATAGCTTTTTTTCGAGTTGCATTTGGAGGATTTCTTTATTAGAAAGTCAATTATTTTCAAGTCTAAAAAAGGTTTTTACCTCATGTCCAAAAAAAATCCCATTTTGATAACCGCTCCGCTTATAAAGGCTAGCTTATTACCTTTGAGTACATCCGACAGCACTGTGGGGCCTTTTATATAACATACAACATCCAGCAACATCCAGCAACATTTTACGCAACATCTAGCCGCTAGGGAAAGCTTCAGCAGCGCTCTTTCTCCGTTTTGTCTCGTGTTTGGGGACTTCGCGAGGGCTCTTTGAATTCAATTGTAATTTCCTGGCTGAATCCTTTGTGATGTGATACACAAAGTACCTTGGGTTACACGGTGGGGGGGGGGGAGACGTTAGAAGGGGAAGGGGATAAGGGACGCAGCTGTAGGTAGGAGCATTTATTTCGCTGAATGTCTATTTCAAAAGTAAATGGGTATGTACTGTATGCGTGCGTTTGTCCCCCCTTCTCCCTCTCTCTTTCTATGTCTCCCCCCTCCCTTTGTGTGTGCATGTACGCGTATGTCTACGCCCGCAAGCAAAGGTGCGCTACACAAAATTCTTTATCGGCTGTCGTTTTTATTTTTATTATTTTTTCGTGCGATATAAAAGACCGCCTGTGCTGTGCTTGTGTTTTTAGCCGAAAGATGATGACACTTCATGTATTCTCCAGAGATATTTCACGCAGATTCTGCTCCGCCCGGAAGAGCCTATTCGACCATTACTTCTAGTCCGAGTTTGTTTACTGCACCAGTGGCTGTGATGCCACAATATGCTTTACAAGAGCTGTTTCTGTGTTTCGTTTGATTCTTTGGCACGAGCTGTAGTTCCCAGGCTGTCAGTTCTCTCCACTCCCCCGCTCCTCTAGCTCGTCATTTTACCCCCTCCGCCAGGGACCAGTCAGAACGACGAGATGGTGCTTTATGATGGCCCCTTAGTTACTTCCTCTGCTCCGTCCTTTGGGAAGTCCATCAGGAAGATGGTACTATTCGGGTGCTGACCTCTTCGTGTTCCATTTTCAGTTTCCCTTTGGAAATACATTTTTAATTTCAGAACATTTCCCCCCTTAAAACCAGGCCACCCTCCACCGCTAGTCCCAGTCAGCGCCAGCGCTGTCAGGTCGTTGAACTGTCGCGACACCTCATGGGGAGTTGTGGGTGGGCAGAAAGTGAATGGTCCTTCATCATGAACCGAGACTGCGAGAGTGTTTATAGACAGGAAGCGACTTAGATAGGTAGGCGGGAGCGAAGTCGTTGTTGAGAAATTTGGAGTAGCATATTTGGTTTCTTTGCTCACAAAACATGACATTTGTTTTAGCATATTTGGTTTCTTTGCTCACAAAACATGACATTTGTTTTAGTAGATTTGGTTTCTTCACTCACAAAACATGACATTTGTTTTAGTAGATTTGGTTTCTTCACTCACAAAACATGACATTTGTTTTAGTAGATTTGGTTTCTTTACTCACAAAACATGACATTTGTTTTAGTAGATTTGGTTTCTTTACTCACAAAACATGACATTTGTTTTAGTAGATTTGGTTTCTTTGCTCACAAAACATGACATTTGTTTTAGTAGATTTGGTTTCTTTACTCACAAAACATGACATTTGTTTTAGTAGATTTGGTTTCTTTACTCACAAAACATGACATTTGTTTTAGTATTCTTTACTCACAAAACATGACATTTGTTTTAGTAGATTTGGTTTCTTTACTCACAAAACATGACATTTGTTTTAGTAGATTTGGTTTCTTTACTCACAAAACATGACATTAAAAACACAAAATCAACAC
>SMGT01012335.1:559334-569638 GCA_004794575.1 Lanistes nyassanus
CCCCCGCCCAAGTTACTCTTTATAAAACCCCTCCTTACCCTGTCACGAGGTAGCTTCCGTTTGTGACTTGAAGTTAAGCAATAAACAACAAGTTAAAACGTCCTAACTCTAAACATAACCTAAATTCTATTCCACTTTATAACCCCTTTCCCAACCCTTCCAAAATATCTGGGGGGGGGGAGGAGCTCTGCCGAAATTCTAATCTGGCATTCAATGTAAAAAGACCCTACCACCAACCACTACTCTACAGAGAGTTTGTCAACGTTACATTAAGTGTAGCCTCAATTAGGAGAATTTATCCTATAGAAACGGACATTTCATTTTGACCCACTGACAAGATGTGCAGCACCATCGTGGGAGACTGCAACAAGTAAAGCAGCGACATCTATACTCGTATCAGCTTCTGCATTTCCGCCACCGCGTGCGCTGCGTGAAACACGTGGGAACGTGCAGGTGTGCCAGGCGCACTGATGACGTACGTGAGGCGGCCGCTCGTGTGCTGGCACGTGACAGGTGACGTGAAAGATTTAAACGCGTGATTCATCTGATTGGTGTTAACCATCAGCTAGAGCTATGCGCCTTGTTAACCATCAGCTACAACTATACGCCTTGTCGTGCCGCCGGCTCCAGAGCTGCACTTGCTGTCTTCCTCCGAAGACTTGCTCTGTCGCTCGAGTTGCAGAGTCCTTCGGGGCCGGTCACGTCCGCTGCGAAGGTCGTAGGGTGGCCCTGCAAATCATTTTTTTCAATTTTAGCCATTGGCTAGTAATTAAACTTTTATACTAGCCACACTGAAAAAGTTACTAGCCAAATGCACAAAAGCAATAGTTATTCCAGCTCTAAAACTGCCCACCTAACAATCACCAAGAGTATTCGATGGGCCAGTTTAGTGTTTTACTGCCTAAAATCATATTTTGCCTCCTGCAAAACCAGAAAGCGAGATAACACCAAGTACGTGGTGTTCATTTCTGGTAACCCCTAGTATAAGGAACCACAAACTGCAGAACTGGTACACTTGTGTTAATGCAATACACAGATAAATACCACAGAATAAGAAAAATATCTTTTAACCTAAATGATCTCTCTGGCGCCCATCCACACACTTTAGCAGGCTACATCCATTGCATTAAGTAACCTGGGGAGCAATGCTGCAAATTTCATGAAACCTTACAACCTATTGTGAAGTTAATTTTTTTAAGTAATCGGATTGTTGGTCTTAGCATTCTGGTACTGAATTTATCTAGTTTGAAAACACTGAACCATCCCTCTAAAAATAAGGCAAATGACCTGTGTGTTCTAGTGTTACATACTATATCCGATACTGAAAATTGAAAATGTCCCCAGGTGTATGTTATAATAACTTTTCGCTGTAATTGGTCAAATTATCCGAAGTTACTAATTCCAAGCAAATGGAGTCTCTTATTTAAAAGGAACAAACGTAACAACAAATTACTGCGAATTTCTCTCTCTTGTGTGGCCTCCATCGTAAGTAAACTGGTTTTGGTAACACTATTGCCAACTACAATTTAATGAATTACTATAAATTAAGTTGTTTGGCTGGTTCTCATCGACATATAATTTGAACACTTCTTCAAATCGAGTATCCTAATTTACTTTCCAATACTCGCGTAATAAGCAAAGGTCTTCCCTAACGTTGCATATGTCCTCTCAAGCTGGAATAAAGCGGATTTCTGAAGGCTAAAACCCATCTTGAGGTGAACTTTATTGTTGATGCGCGAAGAACGGCTGTAATCGCCAGCACTGAAATCGCTGGATCAGTCCGCATCGTTGGATTTTTGCCCGTACGAGTAGAGCTATATTTCACTAGCTGGAATTATTTTCGGTGCAGAAAACGTTAATGTGCTCTCTGAAATCGGGATCAAAATACCGTCTATATGGCTATTGAACAGATCCTCAAACTGAAGCGACACTTTCCTCTTATTATCGTATGTAACTGAGACTTTCCCCCTACCCCTAGTATCATATTAACTGAGATTTCCCTCCTAGTATCGAATGTAACTGGGGTTTTCCTCTTAGTATCATATGTAACTGAGACTTTCCTCTTAGAATCGACCGCCTCGGTGGTCTAGTGCTTAAGGGGTCCGCGTCAGTTGTTCGCAACCCGGCCGAGTCATACAAGACTAAAAATATTACCAATCTAGAAGCTGCCCTGCCAGACGCCTTGCACTATAGGGAACAGTATTAGGACTGGTTGGCCCGGTGTCAGTATAATGTGGCAGCACGTAAACTTTGTCTAAGCAACACCGTCCTGATATGCACCTAGTTTTGCGACTGAACGTTAAGCAATAAACACCCCCTCCTCCACTAAGTATGTAACTGAGACTCTCCTCTTAGTATCGTTTGTAACCGACACTAATTTAAGTAGTATCATATATAGCTGAGCCTTCCCTCAGTATCGTTGGTATAACTAAGAGGGCTGCATTCTAATACCAATCCTGAACAACCTCGCATCCCCCCACCCCACAAAAAAAGTAACCCACCCCACTGTTTGCTAGGTGATCTGGGTACTTTTTAGAAACTTGGCGTATGCTCGTATGCTTGCCCAAAAGTCGTACACGTACGCTGTATCACGCACTGTAGACAGGTATGTGTCTGCAGGCCGCTGACTTAACTGTTTGTCTTGCAGGTTGTGTCACGAAGTTCAATGTACCATTTAAAGTGTTTCTTTAAGTTTCTTGAGCCAAAGCAAAGTCGCATTTACCAGCGACGGAATGGTTTTTGGTGTAGATAGAACAGGGCGTCGGATTTGCCACATCATTGTGCATCGGCCAGCAGATTTTTTTTCATTTTGGAAGATACTGAACCGAAAAGAAGACAAACAGCTTCAGCAGCACACACAGCCATTTTGCAGAGGAAGTGCATGATGCGCAAACATTCTACTCTGACGGTTACACAGCGATAAAGCCTCAGCTCTAAAAATTGGTTTTGTGCCCACACGACCAAGAACAATTTAGCCGCAGGCGCTGGGCAAAGAGTGGGCACAACGAGCGGCCACATTCTGTGCCTTCAGTCGCATTTGACTGGTGAACTCTTGTTTTTGGTCGCCAGATTTATTTTCCATGAGCCTTGGACAGTAAATTACTGGCCACTTCCAGAGCTGGCACAAGGTCTGTTGTCAGAGGCCGGTTTCATGAGGCGAGCCGACTGTGACTGGAGTGTTAACAAGAG
The DNA here is from genome assembly GCA_004794575.1 of Lanistes nyassanus. NCBI lineage: Eukaryota > Metazoa > Mollusca > Gastropoda > Architaenioglossa > Ampullariidae > Lanistes > Lanistes nyassanus. Next base: position 562,524 of record SMGT01012335.1, read on the forward strand.
ACGTTAGAATGAGACAGCCCTTAACTTTCTCGTAGTCTGTACTTCTTTTGTGGTGACGTCATGACTTTGTGGGCTGCTTGATATTTAGCGGGGTGTCAGAGTTCACGAACCTCGTTTACGAGCTTTGTGTGTGTATTTACTATTTTTTAATTCTTGCTGGGTTGTTGTCCGAAGACAACAGAAAAGATAAATGCTGTAGAGCAAGACATTCGCTTGACCAGTGTTGACATTTTAATACGGCAGGAATGCAAGATGGAAGATTTTCAGGGCTGGCTTTCATCAGCGTTCACAGCTGCTTTTCTAGTCATAAGAGTGGTCGTAAAGCCCATTCACCCTGTGTATTTTACGTCCACCGTTACGTATGAGCAGGGGACAACAAAGCTCATGCAAGCCAGCCCAGGACCACAAGCTTGAGAGAGACGGCAGTGAAACAAAAGCATATGATATGGGGGTGTTGGGTGCTCCACGTCCCGCCGCAGACTAGCTGCGTAGCAGGACGGTGTTGCTTAGACAACGTTTACGTCCTGCCACACGTGGGACTGCTCTCACAACAGAGGCTTCAGTCCCACCCAATCACGTTGTACTGACACAGGGGCCAACCAGTCCTAGTACTGTTCCCTGTAGTGCCAGGCGTCCTAGTACTGTTCCCTGTAGTGCCAGGCGTCTGGCAGGGCAGCTACTAGATTGCTAATTTTTAAGTCTTAGGTATGACTCGGCCGGGATACGAACCACTGACCTCCCGCCTCGGAAGCAGACACTTAACCACTAGACTACGTAGGCGGTCTACAGGACAGTCCGTAGTGTCGTGAACCCTTCCAGAAAGGAAAGTTCGTTTAGACTGGGTGAGGTACAATCTGTTTTCAATAAAATTATCGCCCTTAGTAGGGACTACGGGGCTTTGGAAGAGGACACTGAGACAAAAGGAAGAAAACGGTGTGAGGCAGCGATTGAAAAATCCTCCCGCTGCATGGATCTCTCATGCACACAGAAGTAACACTGGAGTCACAACATGTCCCAGCAGAGATAATCGGTACAGTGCACGTGCTTTGACAAACTGTTTGGCTCCCCACCATCACTTCAGACCTGGAAACGTGACACAGCGAAGCGAGTGTGCCATGCTGCCCCCTGCACTCTGATCTCATCGGTTAGGCAGGTGCCTTTTAGCAGACTCCGCATTTCTCGAGGTGTGTTTCTCGTGGTTTTTCCTCTGCTCTTTGAAATGAAGAATCAGAGCTGTAGACAAAAAGACAGACGTCAAAATTAAGGCCCGGGATTTGGGCTTCGACTCCCTTGTTGCTGACGCTAGGGGAAAAAACCGCCGGCGGACTGACGTCGCTATAATGGGCTCATTTTCTTGTCATTTCCTGTGCACCCCGTGGTAATTTTCCCTCAAATACCCACAAGCTCCTTTCTTGTGTGAGTGGCATGCAGCCATAGAGGCGGTCTCAGAGCCCAGCGTGCGCACAGACGACATAAAAGGATCACGTAGAGATGTTAGCAAGCACGTAACTCAGGCATGTAATTCCTTTCAGAGATTGGTGTCCGGTCGACATGCCATCTCATGCTGTACGCCGAGAACATACGAAGGTAGATATAAACGTACATATTACACCATACGTTGCTTAACATCCAGTTGCAAACGCGGTGGATGTCAGGACCGTGTTGCTTGAGACAAGTTTACGTGCTGTGACACATTATACTGACACCGGGCCAACTAGTCCAAGTACTGTTGCCTGTAGTGCCAGACGTCTGGCAGGGCAGCTACTAGATTTCCAATTTTCAAGTCTTAGGTATGACTCTGCCGAGCTGCGAACCACCGACCTCCCGCCTCGAGCGAGGACGGCCTAACCGTCAAGCTACCGAGACGGTCCCAACATCGTGTGACGGTACGTAAAAACGTAGTGTACACTCACTGAACTGCACTGCTGACAGCCTTCTAAAATTTAGCTCTCTTCACCCAATCTAGAAAATCTTCTGATAAAAACAGCAGCGAAAAGTCAGTACATGTTAAATGTTAGTTAACTCTAACTGTCAAATCCCTGCGAGTTTGTAGTGTACCTTGCAATTTTAGGAGGTATCTACGTCAACAGTAAGGTAAGGGATAGGTGTCAACTAACAACGCAGGCCAATACAATTGATCTAAGTAGTTTTCGATGTTGCATTTTTGAAAAATACAGATTTAGCTTTTGTGCGTCAGTGGGTTGGCAAGCAAAACAAAATCTAACCAAAACAAAACGAAACGAAACGAATGGAAACGAAACGAGGGTTATTTTTAAAAACCTTTGCAGTCTTAATTTTCTTTTTCCATGAACCTCTATGCCAGTCTTACGCAAATAGATTCATGCAGGATTTTTTACTTTTCGGTATTTTAAAATGTGCATGACAGTAACGTACATGTTAAAACTTTGAGAATACGTATTCACTGAAAGAGCAATCTGAACTATTTGAGAACAGACTGATTGATGGCGTGATCTGAACGTCAGACAATGTTGCGTTTTTCATTCAACGCTGGTCGTTCAAATGGCTGCGTTGTGGAAATGCAAATAAAGTCCCTACAAATAGCGGAGAAGAAGTCTTTATTTCTTTATCACATCAGCTGTCATTTCCTTGTCGTCTCTTCTCATGGTAAGCTCAAGCAAGAATCGTGTGAAAGCTCGCCTCGAGCCTGTAAAAACTGAGTGACGCAAGCAAGCGATGAAATCATTTTCTCAAATGTTAGGAGGTGTCAAGTGAGGTTAGTAGTTTTCATTTTCACCTAAAAATCACTATTCTTTTCTCCTCGATGATCAGCTTGCGACAGACAGCTCCCAATATTGTGAGGGCATTATGCATTTACGCTCCCACAAACACTTGCGAACGTGCTTTCACACGCGCACGAAGCCTTCCTTTTTCGTTTTAGTACGGCTTGTCTCTTTTATTTATTTGACCATCTCTTATCAGCAGGAGCGAGATGCACATCTACGCTGTAATATATTCATCCATGTACAAGTAGAATCTTGCCTGTAAATTAGGTTTTCGTTTTTTTTGGTTTCACGATGATTGCTGTCCAGTCTGTGACCCCACACTGCCTGTTTAAGCTCTGCATACCTCGGCCTTCAGCTAGCTAATCCCCAGTGTGATTCATGACTCGTATTTTAAGTTTTTTAGTTCCTTGCTTTTAAAGTGAGGCTTGGGGACCTTCCCTCGCCAGAGATCGAAAAAACTTAGTGAACACAACAGCGGAAGTGACGTTTTGTCGAAAAGGTGCAAGTTATGCCTACTGTTGTCTAGTCAAGACCAGAGTGTAAGTTTTTACAATAAGTTCATGAGAATCATCGCGACACTCATTATCGAGTTGTTATTGAGGAAATAAAAGAAGAAAAGATTGAAGTCCATTATATTATACATTTGAAACAGCTTCCCGGAATGTTGAGAAGAAACCTGCTGTCTAGCTTAACGACACCGATCGCGATAAAGAACGCAGTGAAAACACGACGCACTGATATGCTCAGATTTTTAGTGTTTGTTGTTTAAATTTTCTGTTTTTATTACTTGCAATTGTCAATATTGTTTGTACTCCTTATGATCTATCACACCGACGCCGTAACAAACTGTCGATCAGAATCTGTGGAATAAAAATCATCGATCAGTAGTAGACACTATCAGCAGATAGACGCTTCCTTTTTTAATCTTGTCAATCACTTGTAGTTGTAGGCAGAATATGAAGGAAATATTTATAGGAATTTCTAGCTCGTGATTGGGAATCAACTCACGATAAATCAGTAAACCAATGTTGGGTTATTTACATTGTTGCAGGGTAACTTAATTCTATGAGTGCACTATTAAAAGATTTAAATAGTACTGGTAGTGGTAATATAGATTCTAAACAAATGTCCGCGCAAACAGCACTCAACTCCAAATAGCAAAATATTAAAAAAATACGCATGAGTGAGATATGGAAGTACTCCGGCCTAAATTGTTTGTTATCCTCTGTTAAAACGCTCTGGACACATTATAGTAATCGTGTGCCCTTTGTTGAAATCTTTTCTCTTAGTTCGCACAATTATGCAGTTCCGTTCTTCCCAAGATTGCAGGGAAAACAGTCAAAAGATAAAAAGTCAGTGAAATAAAGTCAAGGTATGAAGTCATCACAAAAAGCCATCATCAGGAAAAAAAGTCAATGAAAAAAGTCAGGCTTTGACTTTTCCTACCATCCTTGGGGAAAGAAGTCAAACACTTTAAAAATTTCTTTCCCCTTTGACGTATTTTCCGAAAAACTTTCACGGCATGTGATCGGAAAAAAAAATATTTGAAATGAGAGGTCTAAGTCAACAAAAAAGGAACTGCACCAAGCTGCATGAAACCACACAGACAACAGTTGGGGTGCTGGTTATCATTCATGCGTCATCCCGTTCCTACAAGATTTTGCGAGCAAAAAGCTACGCTGAGTACACACTGTTATGCATGGACACACAAAGGAAGGCTAAACATACAAAAGCTGTGCTGCCAGTATAAAGTCATCACACAAATCACATCACTGTTTCTGTGTGAGAAATGTGGAAACAATAATAATAAGGAAGCTTATATAGCGCGATATCCCGGCATTAGAGACAATGAGACAACAATAAAACTTGTTTATAAATGCTACAAGCACAGATAACAATGGCAACAATAAAATGGTGCAGATTTAACTACTGAAACAATACAAGTGTAACAACATTAATAATTAATTCAACAGATGGATACTGATGAAGTGCGACTTTTTCAATTTTAATGTTACTGCACAGCTTCTGTACAACATACCGACGTACCATCTGGTAGCTTGACTCGGAGTTGTACTCCTTGGGGGGTGGGGGGGGGTCCGACTTTTATCAGACTGTATTTTTGAGCGATATTTTCGAACTTCACTTGCACAAGCAAAATCTGCTTGTAATAAATCTAAGTAGTGACAGATTAGATTTTTGTGATAGCAAATTAGAAGGTTTACACCATAATTGTTAATAAAATATTTAATTTGTGTTATTTCATGAATGGGAGTTTCGTATCCACAAGCTACACTTTAAACAGCTTGCTGTCATTTAGGTGCACGGCCAACGCGTCCAATTAATTGTAAAGGCAGAGGCTGTCGCTGGACTTCCTGCTGGTGGGACAATACGGTGCAAATAATCTGTGGAACAGGAACAGTGCGCCGCCAAATGCTGAGGTCGGCTTTTGGTGTGTTTGCGGGACGCTAGAAAACAGCCTACTCATCGTCACGATCGTCAGCGCCCAGCGGACGGAGCATGAGGAGTTGCCAGGGAGATTGTCAACAGAGACAGTCTGCAGGGCCCGAAACTTTCATATAGCCTCTAGTCCACGTGAACTTTGCCCTAATGGCTATAGAGAGGAGACACTCTTATAGCAGATGGTGGTCTTCATTTTCTTCACCGAGAGAGATAGAACCTCTGTGTGTGTGTGTGTGCACGCGCGAGCGCGGAAGCGTATGCGACAGATGGAGCGGGTGCACGTGGATGGATAGTGTAGGCTGTTTCCTTGGTTAACTCTCAACCAGTGTTTAGGTTTGGATCGGTTGGATTATTTATGTTCATACTTATGTTGTGTGGATTTGTTGGAATCTTTATGTTCATACTTATGTTGTGTGGATTTGTTGGAATCTTTATGTTCATACTTATGTTGTGTGGATTTGTTGGATTCTTTATGTTCATACTTATGTTATGTGGATCTGTTGGATTCTTTATGTTCATACTTATGTTGTGTGGACCTGTTGGATTGTTTGGGCTCGGATCTCCGTCCATTTCAGTCGGGGTGGGCCTCTGTTGATCTTTATGGACACCAATATATTTGTGTGTATGCATGTGTCTTAATTTGTTGATCTTTCATTGCTGAGTTAAAATCGGCTGGTGACTGGCTTTCAGCGGCGAAGACACCAAGCAACATTTACAGACTGTGTGGCCAGTGTGTCAGACGACACGATGTAGTGTCAACGCGAAGGGCCGAAAAGTCAGTTCCTGAGTCATTGTGAGCGATTCATTCGTTAGCTTACGGCGCCAAGTTCCAGACGTCAGGACGAACGACCAAGGGTCAACACGAACGACTTGATAAGGTGGCTTTTGAGGGCACCAACTGTGACACTAACTGACCTCAACAAAGCTCGGTGTCGAGTGTCTGGCAAAGTTAGTTGCGGCAGAGGTGATCGATATTTCGATGAGAACAGAGCACTCCCTGGCGCTTATAATTTTTGGTTCTCAAGGCACTTACGCCTAGATCCAAAGCGATAGGTTGTTTTTTTGTTTTTTGTTTTTGCTGTCTTTCTTTAGATATTTCTTATGTATTTGCTTGGCTATGCTAACTTACTTAGTCCGGGTAACTCCTAATGCATCATGCGTCTGTTCCTGTCGGGAGCTTTCAGAATCCATTGCTCAGTATTTTCCCTGTTGTCCACTTGTAGCGAACACACAGTCACGCATGGACAACAAGCAAACACGTGCATCTGTGCGCGCAAGCCGTTTTCTCACACCGTGAAATCGATTATTTTTATTCCATCTAGTGCACGCGATTTTAGGTAGCATGCGTTGCATTTTTTAATACAGGGGTGTGTGTATGTGTGCGCGCGCGCATGTGTGTGTGGTATGCGTGTGTGTATGTGTATGTGTATGTGTATGTGTATGTGTATGTGTATGTGTATGTGTATGTGTATGTGTATGTGTACAGGCTTCCTGCTGAACATTGCCATGCTGATCCTGACGTCACTGTGGCGGCCCACGGAGAGCCAATCCTGGCAACTACTGATCTTCACCGCCATGTGGGGTGTGGGTGACGGCACCTTACAGTCACAGGCACAGGGTGAGTGGTCTCTCCTGAGTCTGCAGGAACATCGGCACGAGCCATGTAGGGTGCTTTAAAGTGCACCACAAGTTCTCCTGTAGTTTCAGCACAAGTTCTGCTGTCCTGTTGTGTTGGGTCTCATGCATTGTCTCATACACTCTCGACAAAGCGAGTTAATTGTGTGATGAACTTGCTGTAGGGTCACTGCAATGACCCCCTTTCATGTCAGCTTCAGCTCCTTTAGAGTAGGCATGGGATGAGTATCTTAAATAGAACAGGGTTTAGAGTAGGCATGGGATGAGTATCTTAAA
>SMGT01012335.1:576365-588338 GCA_004794575.1 Lanistes nyassanus
GAGCGACTGAATGTAGACAAGTGACGTTGAGCGACTGAATGTAGACAAGTGACGCGGACCGACTGAACGTAGACAAGTGACGCGGACCGACTGAAAGTAGACAAGTGACGTGGAGCGACTGAATGTAGACAAGTGACGCGGACCGACTGAATGTAGACAAGTGACGCGGACCGACTGAATGTAGACGAGTGACGTTGAGCGACTGAATGTAGACAAGTGACGTTGAGCGACTGAATGTAGACAAGTGACGTTGAGCGACTGAATGTAGACAAGTGACGTGGAGCGACTGAATGTAGACAAGTGACGTGGAGCGACTGAATGTAGACAAGTGACGCGGACCGACTGAACGTAGACAAGTGACGCAGACCGACTGAACAAAGACAAATGACGTGTGTTCCTCTGTGAAACCTTTCGGTGCCGGACGTTGATGTCAGTGTCCCCACCTGTACCCCTTCCCTTCAAACCCAGTTTAATTTTCAGAGATGACGTGTGTAACGTTTTTAGTTGTGTTCTGCACCTGGACGTGCGCCTGCGCACTTACAGCGGAAGTACAGTGCAACAGGTAGAAGCCTGCAAAAGCGACTGACACACACCAGATGCACACTCTTTTTCAACAAAAAGCCGACCGTGTGAAGAAAAAAAACCCACATTTAATTAACTCACAATAAATGAGTGACGTGTAACTGATGAGAATGGCGACGGAAATGTAATGTGAATGTTCTAAGACAGTGATGTGAAAGTGTTCACACCGACCACAAATGTCAGAGTCACAATCGGCACACACGACTTCTCTCTCGCGCAGGATGGCACAGTCCGCGTGCGTGCTCGGCTGGTGACGCTGTGGTCGATGTTTCTGATGCGATGACGGATGAGGTGATGTCGGCTGGGCAGTGTTGGTGATGCTGACGTGGCGGCTTAGTGAAGGCGACGGTGAATGAAGGATGAAGCGCTAAACTTGACGAAGAAGGAATCGGTGAACGAAGAACAGGCGAACAAAGAAGTAGCGTAACAGGAATTTGGCGAACAGAGAAGTAGCGAAACAGTCCTCCTGAAACACAGCAGAACTGTGCACATCAGCGCGGAAACTTTTGTCGGGTCGTGCGACGGTTAACGCTGCGACCCGGAAAAAAAGTGGACCGCGCAGCACTTCCACAACTTAAATACAGTCGAATCCGGTTAATCGGACCACATCGGGACGCGATGATTTTGGTCCTAATAACCGGCTGGTCCGATTACACCAACATGCCCTATGTTACAGTTAAGACGGGACGTGCTGTACGTAAAATACAGTGTATTAAAATGTCATTATGGCCTTTATTGTGCGGCACACACGTATGGCGAACAAACAAGAACTACAGTCGAATTTTGTTTATTGAAAAATAAATTTACAAACAAATTCTTCGAAACGATCTACACGATACATGTACAGTACTCAACAATCACAATTTTAAAAAAGTTCTTACCAAATTCCAGTCAACGTTTGAAGAACTTATCCAGTGTGACCTGACGCGTTCTCTTGACGGATTGCACTTCAACAGAATCACCACAAACATCTAACGCAGCAATGAGACTGCCTTCACGTCCCTCCTGCACGAAATAGCGGCGCAAAGTTTCAGTGGATTTCCTGGCATCCTCGTGTTGTCACGTGCACCAACTCACTGGGGCATCGTCGTCCCTTTCCTGGTCTTCCGATGCTGTCGTGTGTTTCGCTGCAATTCGAGCAACAAGTGCAGCGTCGTAATCTTCATTGTCATCGTAGCATTGAAGCTCGTTGTCGATGGATAAAAATTCTTCGTAATTTTCTTATTCGCTGTCACGTTCTTTGGTCCGTTTAAGCGGAATTTCGGTCCGAATAAGCGAATAACATTAGGCTTATGTACATAGGATTTGTTTCGGTTCTTTAAGATTCGGTCCGAATAAGCGGCTGGTCCGATTATCCGGTGGTCCAATTAACCGGAGTCGACTGTAGTCTAACTCTTCGCTAATAAAATTTTGCAACACGTATCATTCACAATTGCAAAACCAATAAGTGTTTTGAGGTAGGCGTTAACAGACGGCACAACCAACTGACATGCATTCGTTCGGTAGAAAGGAAATTCTTAAGCATAATTCCATTCACACACGTTGCAACTACAGTGGTTGGGTTACCAGACGACTAGTTTCGCCGCACGGTGATGTAGAACTTGCGTGCCTAGGCAGCTTCCAGCGGTCAGCTCCTGTTGGATGTCGCTTGTAACGGTTGACAGCGCAGCGTACAGAAATGCGACCTGTCCGGCTGGAAAGCGTAGTGGTCTGATCCCAGTCCTGGCCGTTAACTCGCGAACAGACGCGTTGCCGTCACGCGTGGATTTTCGTCATATAAACAAAATTGTGACGCTATAATTTGACGTCACGCGGAGAATCCGATTGCGTGAAGTTACGCGCTGGCAATGGATGGACAGATGATATTATACCGTGAACTAGATTCGTCACAACGTGTACCAGACACCAGAGATTTACCATGTCATTACACCCACCCACCCGCTTGTTTGTTGATAAGTCTGTCAGCTCATAGCAAGACTGCAAAATCCTATCACAGTTCTGTAGGAAACAATTTCCCCTATAGGGATTGTTCATGTAACAAAAATATTGGCTGTTTTCTGTTACAGACTGAGACACTGCCTTCAGACCGGGTGGCATTTAGCAGAGTAGTAACGACTGTTTATTTAGCAGAAACATTCGATAAGAACTTTCTGACTTTATTCAGTAATTTTGTGTACACAAAGTTTTGTTGTAAGTGTAGAAAGAGTCGTGAACTTTGGGTGAAAAGTAAACCAGTTTTATTTACATTTCCAGTACTATTCATAAATCTCTAGATTTTCATTCCAGCGGCACCAGTAAAGCCTGAGTCAGTCCAACGACAATCCCTTGGGATTACGCGAAGGACAAGAGCTTAGAGGCGGTAGTATAATCCTGCGGACAGCCGCCCCTGTCCAGCCTGTTAAGCCTCCTCCCTGTCCCCGCGGATTTAGTTAGGCTCTGGGTGCCAGCGCCTGGATGAGGTCGATTCTGCTCATTTGCACATGAAGCGGCCGGTGCGCCCGATCACCCTGAGTGATTCACGTGCACGCCTCAAAGCACTCGGGGCCGGGGACAAGTCGCCAGGCGGCCAGACACGTGAAATGTGATGACGGTGCACTGGTGACAAGAGGCCATGCACTTAGAGCACGGCTAAAAGGTTTCTCGGGCAATCCAGCGCCTTCCCCAGCCTGATCAGCGAGCTCTCAGGCCACAATACACCATGAAATGCAATGCGCGTCCCGCGATCCCGTCCACCACGCACAGAAGGCGATGCGCTTCGCGATTGTATTTTGAGCTTCATTTGCAAACAGCGTTTGGGAGGGGCAAGACTTGCTCAAGACTTTCCCCACCTGGTTATTACATTTGAGGACATGTCTATCTGAGGCTGATTGTTCCACACTGCCAACGAGTATCAGCGGTGTACATTTTCCATTTACCAGACACTCAATACGTTTTACATATGCACACACACTTACCAGAAATCTTAATACATATTTGTATATACATATTTACCAGACACCCAATACATATTTACACATATATTTACCAGACAACCAATAAATGCTTATATGTACACATTTGCTAGGCATCTCATAAAAATTCACATACACACAGGTATTTGACCTCTTATATTTACATACACATATTAACCAGATATCTAATAAATATTTAGCGAATACAAGGTGCATCTGTAATTTGTTTCTATAATTTCGCATGGACGCACAAATTAAAAATTTCAAACAAAGAACTGCGACGAGCCAAATCACGTTTCTCTGCATCGAATGCCATGGGCGCAATATACACTTCTGGGGTGGCTTGCATGAGCGTTCTTATCCATGTTCATACGTAAAGACGCACATAAAATCCATAGGGCGAATGTGCTTTACGATCACCCTTATGACCGGAAGTGCAGCTACGAACGCTCATGCAAGCCAGCCCTGCGGTTGTTGACAACACCTTTCAATTTATATAAAGCTCCTTTACATCCCTACAAAAGCCACACCTTCCTGCAAAAAAGAGTTACAGAAATAAATCACAAATCCTTGAAAATGGCACTAAACGTGTTTTACAACAATGTTTTAAAGTGAAGAAGAAGGGTCTTCCAAATATGGGCAGGTTTTCTTTTCTTTTCGTTTTTTTTTAAATAAAAAAAGCCCTTACAGCAAGGTAAGGGAAGTAAAAAGGTTTCATCTAAAATTTGATTTTCTGAATGCATTCCCTTGTGTTCCTTGCCATTTTTTTTTTTTGTTTGTTCCATGGGGCAGCAAAGAAAAAAGTAGTGGTCTTGCTTTTTGTGAAGTTTGGTATTTGTTTCAGTCTTTGAAAGAATTATGCCCTATGTTCTGATATGAAAATTATGTGAAATGCACCAATATCTTTTTTTAAAAAACCATGAGAAATACAATTAAAGTACATGGCAAATAATATTTAAAAAAAAATAAACCAACGTTTTTGAAACACAAAAAATAAGCCCTTGAATAACAAATCAGGTACCTCAAACTGCATTTGAGGTGTTTACGACTAACACCATGCGCCTTGTGCCATGTACATTATAATATCCATTGTCAGAGGGGCAAGAATATAATTTCGTAACCTCATGACTTAGCAACCGGCAACGGGGAAACAGTTCTTTAATCATTAAATAGTGTGCACCTGTCTGCGGGGACGTCGGTGGTGACAAGTGAAAGAAAATCGCCATTTGTCAGGTTGTTTCGCAGGCGAGGCCTCCACATGCTTTCTGCCAAGTCCCATTACTATGGATAACCTTGTGCTAACACAGCTCTGGGTGATCTCCCTTGTCCCGGCCTGCGCTGCACCTGCTGGTGCCAACTGTATACACGCTCAGTGTCTTCACGTCTTCATGTGCCAAAGACTGTACACAGTTTACTCTTTTCATATCTTATTTAAGGGAAGTGATGTCTGAGAAGCAATAGTTCGTTTTCTTTATAGATATAAAAAGATTCGTTACCTCTGATCACAAATAAAAGTAATTTTAAACTACTGGACTGTCAGTGGAAAGCACTTTTTAAAAAATAGCTTCCGTTCCTAGGAGACAGCATATATATTTATATATATATATATTTATTTATTATTTAAGGCTGTGCTGAATAGATGAAGCAGTCAAGCACTTTGTCATGGTGAGGGTGTTTTTTTGTTCGCTAGCTTGCTTCTTTGTTTTGACATGTGGTTGGAAAGAGAAAAAGAATTACAGCGATCAGCAATCTGCGAACAGAACTTGCAGGATTACTTAGAATAGCACCAGAATTAAACATCCACCGTAAATCGAAATGAATTTTTTTTAAAAAACCAGGCTAGTCAGAAGAAAGTTTTGTCATGGCATCAAGACCTATTAAAGTTTTGTATAACCCACACAGACACCCTGCAGTGGTCTAGGGTTTTAAAAAAATTGCATAGAACAAACGTGAACTGCCACGTGATAGCTCACACCAGATGCGGCCGGGCTCTGGTACGTTACTTCTGATCAGAAATAAAGTTCTGAAAAAAAGTGTTTGGTTCGCTACAGGACAGTCAGTGGAAATCCCTTTTCTTAAAATAGGTTCTGTGGCTGTTAGATAGGCGTAGTGCACTGGTAAAGGATTAATGTGTTGGAACGATCTGCAAGCAAGCGCTCCATTCAGTTGGACCTCAATAAAAATCGAACGCATGCAATGTCATGGGCAATGAAAGGTATAGTTACCATCGCTGGGACATTAAATCTACATATCTTTTATTTTCGTGAACACACTAAATTAAGACTGAAGGTATCCGTCCACCTGAATGTATCGAAAACACTTCTCCCTATCCTTGTAAACATTGGAAAAATCACACACTGTCACAGCCACTCAGAAATGTTTGTGCATCGTGTTAGCATTCATTGCCCAGTCTGTCACGAAACGTAACTCTACATTTCAGGCATTTATTATTCCGAGTCTCTTCTTTTACAGTTAAAAAATGCAGGAAAAACGCAACAACGTTGCCAAGGAATTTTGTTGGTGCCAACTGATTTGCTAGTGGAAGATGTCAAGTATTGCCTGCTGGGGATAACACGAAACGTCCTTGAAGAGCAAATACATAACAGGCCGATCAAAGCAACAGTGTTGAAATGTACAATAAATCATTCGGATTACAAAACGTGCGACTTGTTACCTGTTACTCATAGACTAAAATACAACAAGGCAATGTTTATACACCAAATGCTCACATCAGACCACTACATTCTCTCTCTGCCCTCTTCACTATAAATAACTCCCGCTTGACAACAAAGTTAGCGACACCCAAGCCAAGAACGTCATGACTTTAGTACTCAGTACTGTGGACAGGGCCCAGATAGCTCTGCGTGTGGGTGTTGCTGGTGCATATCAAGGAGTGGCCAAGGATAATTTCTTGGAGTCATTGTGCACACTCCATTCGGACATCGTATCTAACCGAAAACTAAACTGCATGTCCGCACTGGCCATCTCACGGTAGCTATCATCCTGGTGGTTCTTCCAGGGCGTAGCTAGTGATAGGACCCCATTCCCCCACCCCACCCCATAGTGCGAAATCACCCCGAGGTGGAAGCACGCTCCCTCTGAAATAACCTATTACCTACAGCACGTAGTCAGCCTCCAGGTACGTACAGCGTAGCTGTGCTGGATTTCCCCTCACTGGACGAGGCCTGTATATTTAAAAAAAAAGACCTTAACCCGTATCTTCTCTACCTTTCTCTCTCTCTTCTGAAAACTGATCGGTGTGTTGTACTATTTGAGTGATAGGCAACAGCGAAGGAATACTTTTAAAGAAGTCTTTTAACGCCTTGATTGTCAGCAGTATTCATCTGCTGTCTTCTTTATGTACAATTTTCTGTATGTGTCACCCCTTGTCGTGGGGTTAGTAAGCTGCGACAATAAACCGATGTCATGTCATGTCATGTCTCTCTCTCTCAAACTGTTCTCTGCGTTTTCCTGTTGGTGTTTTATGGGTAGTATGTCTTCTGAAGAAGGAAAAAGCCTTGAAACGTTATAATGTATTTATTTTGTTTTGTAGTTTGTCTTGGTCTTTTAATTTCTTTCTCCCACGCGTTCTTCGCAGAGAGAGAGGGGGGGGGGTAATTTTAGTTGATTTCATTTTATTTTGTTTATGGAAAGAAGGAAGTAGAAATAAATAATAACTCGTCAGAATTAACTGGTGGCTAGGATGTTACGTTGAAATATAATAAGAGTTTGTGAAAAGAAAAATTGTTTCATGAATGCATGAAACCCATCCTTCATATTGAAATTAGTACTTTCGTCACGCAGCTTTTTCTGGGTTAATCACAACACGTGGCTGATGGAAGTGTGGAGCAAAGCTGTGAGCTGTGGGCGATAAGTGGCGTTAATGAAGAGACGGGATCTAAAAGTGGCTTCTGCATGCTGGTGCTTATCTCACCAGATTTTCAGGAAATCCTCGCTCGATGTTTTCCTGTAAACATGTATGATGGAAGGAGGAGAGGGGGTGTCGCCTGATCCTGCGCTGTGACGTCAGAATACATGGGTACTTGTTGATACTCTGAATATGGAGTGGTTGTGGAATGGTAAAAATAAACGGTGAGAAAATCGACAACGCCATGTCGGCCCCGACCAGAGATTTCATCGAGGGATCCGCTGCTGAACGCAAAGAGTCGTCCACAGCAGACGATATATTCGTTCTGTGGTTACCTTCCTGTCTCCCTCTCTAAGCACTTCAAATCCTCTCCTAATAACAAATATTGAATTTTCTAAAATGTCTTCAATGCTATACGATCATGCTTACTAAACGGACTTTTTAAAAGTCTAGAACGCTGTCACCTGGTGTCGATATGAACTTTATCTGTGAGAACGAGACCGGAAGTGAACCAGAAAAACAAACGTGTCGTCTGCTGCTAACAACAAATGGCAGTAAGGCCACTGCGCCAGCCACGGGTCTGTCCAAGGACAGAGCCTGGCTAAACAGTCTGCGATGGTTAACTTTCATATCACCGTACAGACTGACAGCCAGACTGCTGAAGCTGCTGTGATATAATAAGTTTGGTGATCAGTGCTACTAAGATCACACTTGGTGATGGACGCTAATAGACCAAGAGTCTGAATCTGTTTCCACCCCTAGAATTACCAACAGTACTATTGCTTACATCTGCCTGAAATATGAAAAAATAGCAAGAACACAAAAAAAGGAAACAGTTGTTTTTACGCATGTTATGCAAAACAGGTTTGAGGTTAATTTCATGGGCGTTTGTGCCTCGCCACTCTTTAAAATCAGTTTATTAGATTTACAAGTAGACCTACATAGAAGTAAGGACGAATGTTGAGCTGTGTGCAGTATCAAAGCTGGGCAGCTGTCCGTTTCAAAGGATGGTATGACAGCTGTCCGTTTCAAAGGATGGTATGACAGCTGTCGCTCACACAAAGCAGGTCTCAAGATAAAGAATACAGCACTGGTGCGAGGGAAGCTTTTCGGCTTTTGCAGTCCCTTTGTCCCTGAAAGGAAAAACACTTAGCTATGCGTCCTTCGAGACAATGTTTTCTGTGTACGTAAAGGTCAACATCAGGTTAAAAATACAATAATCAACACAGGTGAAAGCATTTGGAAAATAATAAGACTCGAAGTGTGTGCGTATGTCGGCTTCCGTGTTCGTGTCTGTGTGATTGAAAAGTACGAGAAGGGAGGAGAGAGAGAGAGAGAGAGAGAGAGAGTGGGGGCAGGGGATGAGCAGACACAAGGAGTCAAATACCACCACCACCCCAATACACGCTCGAGCACGCACACACACGCACTTACGCACGCCAAGGCGGAGAGAGAATTAAGAATTCCTCCCGTATGCCGTCCGTTCTTTTGGAGGACAGGGGTCTTACGACAAAATATATACAGTATGTTTTTACATCTAGAGAGAGAGAAAGAGAATTTTTTGGAAAAAAAGTACACTAAAGAAAAGGAAAAATTAAACTGACTCTCATTTTCTTTGTCATTTAAGCCGAGTGAGCCTCTGGGACTAATCCTGTAAACAAGTGGCACATTAAGCGAAAAACGGGTCCCACGTTCGGAGAAAATATAGGAGCTATGAACGTATTACAGTCCTTTTTGTTTTGGTTACAAACTCTACCAGACCAGTAAGACGGTATCTGAAGGAACCAGATGGGTTTCGCTTATTGCAATAATTTACAGTTTCATGTGTTTAATTCAACGATCTGGTCCCAGGCGTTTTATTTTAGCTGTTTGCTCCAGGATGTACGCACCGGTTGGGTTTTTGTCCAAGGATTTTGTCGCAATACATATACTCACCGCCTCGGTAGTCTAGTGGTTAAGGCGTCCGCTTCCGAGGCGGGAGGTCGGTGGTTCGCATACCGGCCGAGTCATACCTAAGACTTAAAAATTGGCAATCTAGTAGTTGCCCTGCCCGACGCCTGGCACTACAGGGAACAGTACTAGGACTGGTTGGCCCGGTGTCGGTATAATGTGACTGGGTGGGACTGAGGCCCGTGTTGCGACAGCAGTCCCACGTGTGGCAGCACGTAAACTTTGTCTAAGCAACACCGTCCTGATATGCACCTCGTTTGCGACTGGACGTTAAGCAACAAATACCCCCCCCCCCCCCGCAATACATGTACTCAGGCTATTTTGCTCCGTACGTTAAATGGCGTCTCTGTTGAACTGTCTGAAATATTTTGCCTCGCGTGACATGGTGTCCTGCTTAGCTGTTTCTGTGGTTCTGCGCATCAGTTGGTATCTTGTGGGAAGTGTATTTTGCGTCCACTTTTTTCCACTTGCCAGGTGGAATGCATCCTTGGATTTATTTGCCGCTGTGCTCTTATCAAAATTAGTGAAACCCAGTTCTTCTATGATCACATGTTATTATCTGCTGGAGATAACTGATTTCTTGCCGTCTGAGATTTCGCTCCGCTCTTAACTTCACGTGACCCTTGACCCTGACGTGATTTTTTTTGTATCACCTGTAACACAGCTTTATCCACAGAAATCATGTGTCGAGGTGGATACAACGCTTGGGGAGTAATTTCTACCTCTACATGGTTGATTTCTCAAATCCTTAGAATCTCAAACGTATCACTCTAGTGAACTTCTGTATGCGTGCAGGCAATGTTTGTTTCATCGGCAAAGGTGCAGGGTGGTTTCGACACACATGGTCACTGATTGACAGAGGTTGGAGGTCAATGACACAACAGGTATTGCACAGCCCCGTCACAACAGATCACGTTTGTCCTTCACGTCTCTTCACAATAGCGACGGTCACGTTGAAGGGCAGATAATACTGTTTCGGCATAGCGGTAACCGCGAAGTCCCATAACTGTCCGCCAAAGGGTGCAAGGTAATTGATAGAACACGCACCCTGATAAACACTTACACGCACCTGTATGTCTGGCTTGCACCTAATGCTTGAGGTGCATACCACTAAATTTCACCAGGAATAGCTCTTAATTATCCTCTTATCTAGATATTCGGAGGCTTTAAATTCGGGCACATTTTTTAAAAATCAATGTATCAGATCTTTTGAAGTTTATCGCAGTGGCCCAAGAAAAAAATTATACTTCGGTCTGTAATCACTGGCAAGTTTGAGAGGGTGAGTGCCACTCACTGCGGGCTTTGGAGGACCTGCCGTCTCCAGGCATACTGACACACTGACAATACTAAGCTTACTGTGGGAACTAGGGGCTGAAAGATGGGTACATAGACAACACTTTATCGACTTAGAGCTGGGGGTAGGTGGGTGTTAGAGATGGGCACATAGACAACATTAAATCTACTCACAGAGTTGGGGGTAGGTGGGTGTTAAAGATGGGCACATAGACAACATTAAATCTACTCACAGAGCTGGGGGTAGGCGGGTGTTAAAGATGGTCACATAGACAACACTAAATCTACTCACAGAGTTGGAAGTGCTTTCACAAGATGGACACACTGGAAGGCTAGGTCTGCTCTCAGAGTTTCGAGGGTCTGAAAGGCACGCAGAGCAAACAGGTAGTACACACAGAACCGAGACAGTTCAAAATATACAGGGAACACAGTACAGGATTACTCACAGACACGGGTGTTTGAAATGAACACGCAATAGTAAGACTACTCACAGACGAGGGGTGTCTGAAAGGGTGTCTTAGAGGACTGTATTGTATGTACAACGCATATAAACGGTTTGAGAATAGATAATGATTGTAAATATTTCACACACAACTGGATTTGTTTTTTTTAAAATAACGCTTGAACATATATAAAATATCGTGCACCTCTTGCTATTAGAAATGTTTTTGCGGGAGGCGAAGGCAGAAAGCTATAAAGAGGTCCGTTACATAACGATTTTTGCAGTGGAGAGGTCAGTTCCTTGACGCCATGATGCTGCGGCAGGTAGAGTTTGGTAAGCGGCGGTGGACTTTGGCCATTCATGTTCTGCAACGTAACCCTAGTTCTCTTGCACTCTTGTCAGTCCAGATGGGCCGACCCGGATACACTCAGATCCTACGTGGAATTTCTCACACGGCACGAGACTCTCACCTAATTCTCGGTAAAAAGCTTTCTTAATGGCGAATGATATCAGGCTGAAAATAGGCAAGAATGATGTAAACAAGATTCTCCCGTTGCTCCTTATGGCTGCTCGCATCTCCACCGGCATGCACTTTAGGAGCCCTGCCCTGCCCGTCTTCCACGACCTTTTCCTCTTCCCCTCGCCGTTCCTATTGCTATCTTCATCTGTTTCATCCGTGACAGTATCAGAGATTGATGGGACTGCACCACATTAGCAACCACTTTTGCTCATAGTGGCACCAGACCAGCACAGAGCACGCATGACAGAAATAACTTGTGAATGAAGAATAATATTGGCTAGTCCAAGCCCAGACCTTCTGCTGGTTCCTATGTTGATAGGCTATTTATTTTATTTTCCCCATTGCCAAAAATATCTCTCTCTCCCAG
>SMGT01012335.1:588467-604083 GCA_004794575.1 Lanistes nyassanus
GAGCTACGGTCGTGTCCTACACTGTACGTAAACTCACATTCACGATGCTGGATAGGAATACCGCAGACGCCACGTCTCTCAGCTCCACCATCACAACACCGGTCCGAAATGCACTACTGGTTCGCTATCCACGTCGCGGGTAATGGCTGTACTCGTAGATCCGACCTCGCTGTTCGACACTTGGCGCTCAGCATACGACTTTTGCAAACGGCATTTCACATTTCGGCCCTGAACATTTGCGGTCGGTTGCCTATATAGCCCTGCGCGCGGACTTGCAAGCGCGCACTACCCGTTCGGGGTGGTGGTCCGTAGCCCGTGGAGAGTGGTTCGCCCCCACCTCGCACTCAGCCGGCTACCTTCCCCCCTACACCGCGTTCTCCAGCTGTTTTGGCGAGCCAATCGGGTCGCCCGTAACAGTTTGTTCTACCCCCTGATTGGTTAGGGTAACTAGACGCCTGAAACTCGCAACACCCAGAACCGAAAAACAAGTCGTAAATCAGGTACATCGACGTCACGACTTCTACCAGTCTTAACACGGACAAGAAAGCAAATTGTGAATGTGTTTGTACGTAAGGGGTATTTCCTGCTCCAGAAAAATGAGTTCGGATGTGAATGGCATTACCAGGTAGAAAAATATATCTGCGCGTCTGGCAGGGATTACAGTTCCAGAGAAAGGTGTGTATGTGACGACACTACAGTTCCAGAGAAATAATTTTTTATGTGCAGAGCTTGAAGCTGTAGCGGAGAAGGTAAATACGCGGAAACTTAGGGTACCTCCCATTCTTACCTACTTGCCTCCCGCTGGGGGAGGTACCTCCCATTCTTACCTACTTGTCTCCCGCTGGGGGAGCAAGAAACTGGCGGAAGTCGTGACGCAGTCCCCATCTTACCGACTTCCATTCTGAGGCCCGTCAAAACCAGGCAGCTTAATGCAGCGCACTGGCTCACCTGAAGGGAGCGCTGAGTGCGCGGAAAGCACGCGCACTGCACGAGCTAAGGGAGGGGTGAACCGCGGACAGAGACCGACTTTGTGAAGATGGCTATCACAATGACATAGGCCCGCCCCTCAGCCCCACAGCCCCAACACATACCCGCTTCAGGCGCGCAGGCCAGGTGCACGTGACATCATATCGTGGGGCTGAATGTGCGTAACCCAGCACTCGCGCGTTAACAAGAGACGAGACAAGGGGAGGGCGATGGGGGTGGGGTGGGGTGGGGTGCTGGGTGGGGTGGGGTGGGGTGGGGGTGCTGGTTGGGGTGGTTGCGCTGGGTGTGGGTGAGCAGAGGGGTACGCTTCTATCTTTCTCGCATCACGGTCTTTCTAGCCAGCACACAGCAAGGACTGCAGAGAGAACCCAGCTGCCCTTGACTTTGCTCCTTCACAAAAGGTTAAACGGAGGGAATGGGGTGGGTGGTGGGTGGGATGGGGCAGGGAAGTGAAAGGAGGCCGTAGCGAAAGCAAGGCGGATGTGCGCCAAATAGTCATGTCGACAAGGCAGAGTGCGAAACTCCTTGGAGTACCTCCAGAACCACCTGGCACTTGCAGATCAATAGCATTCTCTGGAATTCCTTTTTCTTCTCTTAGACCACAAACAAGTCCCTATTGCCCATCCCTGGACCTAGAGAACGTCTTTCGAATCAATTCTTGGATGAGCCGTTTTCACAAAGAATATCGTTGTAGATAATTTTGTTTAGTTTACCAGATTAGATAATTTATTACTGAAGTGGTTAACTTTTGTTTTGAGGGATGCTGTGGCCATTCTTCAGTGCACAGATGGAAGATTGTCGAACTATAGGAAACTTCAAGAAGGTGGCACTTCTCTGTGCATGTCACGTGTGTGTGTGTGTGTGGTGTTTTATCGGGTGAGCTGGAGTTTGGGGAAGAGAGAAGTAATGAGGTCCCGAAAGCTAACCCCCCTTTTCAATCAAAAGGGACACGACCAGATAATTCAACACATTTATTGAACTACGAACAAGAAGGGATATGAAAGAAAGGAAAAAGGACGATGAACAAAGATGTAAGATGTAAAAGCGTGTGTGTGTGTGTGTGAGTGTATGTGTAGTAGTTGCGTGAAGTATGTCACAAGTCGCAGAACAGGAAGAGATATAACCCCAGAACAACTTAACTAATACAATTCGTGAAACTACTTGCAGTGGATATATATAATCCAATCAGGAACTGAATCGACAACGAACTGTATTTTTACACTCAACAGTTGTTCACAGACGCAGTCCGTACGGAAGAAGTCAGTTTATAACAGTAGACTTTGGATTGCAGAAACACAAAGTTCGATCTGCGGAGCGTAGATCCAGGGAAGAACAGATAGCAGAGTCGAAGACAGGCTGAAGACCCAGCGACGCCTCCGACAGAGATTTGCAGCAGCTCGACCTGGTTCTCGTGTTGATTCCCGGAACGATAGACAATGTAGAAAAGAGTTCGGTTGGTAACCTTGGAGAGTCCTTGACCAACCGTCCACATGATAAACGCCTTGCTCCTCGTAGATCCCAGATCTAGAGGAACGTCCAATCACAACTAGTGGAAATGTTCTCCAGGGCTGCTCACTCGTAGAGTGTCGAGTAGCAGGAACATGAAGAAACATCACTGACCGCTTACGCAGTTAGGTCTTCTACACACCAATGGCCTAACAACGTTCTTGTCTCTTTCGGAAACTAAGAAAGTTGACAAAGATCTCGCCGAGGAAGTACCCAATCACTTCCCACGACGAGAAACAAGGGGATTCGGTTAAACCACTAACTGTTCACTAAGTTGCTATACGGTGCTAGCCCACAGCGAGGAACGTATAGCAACGGTTGACTGTTACACGGCTTCACAAAACTAATAATACGTCCGATCTCCTCGCTGCTTCCAACTAGACTCACGAAAAGCGTTCAAACCTCCCCGAAATCCCTTCATCTCCATGTGAACCAAACTTTTCCTCTCCACCCATTGGCTAATGAAGTTTAATGCAAGCATTCAACCAACCACAGCGCAAAGTGATTCAGGTTCTTCTAAAACAATCTGAAAGCTGATCAAGAAGACGGTGAGCCACTATAAGACAAACCTAAAAAAATCACGATTTAAAACTCGTGAACAGAATGATGAAGTGCAGTTTTAGGGACAAGACACTGTGTTGTGCGTGGTGTTTCAAGAGACTGTTTTCTAGACAAGACACTGTGTTGTGCGTGGTGTTTCAAGAGACTGTTTTCTAGACAAGACACTGTGTTGTGCGTGGTGTTTCAAGAGACTGTTTTGTAGACAAGACACTGTGTTGTGTGTGGTGTTTCAAGAGACTGTTTTCTAGACAATACGTACGTCTCCACTGAAACATCAAAATAGGAAAGAAGGCAGTAACGGGTGTTGCGAATCTTGAATAGACACAAAGTGCACTGGGGCCAGCCTTCCCACCCATCCCTTTCCCACACACTCATATCCACGTCCAATAAAATAACCCACGCACGCATTCATGAACGCACACACTTTGACCAGATAGGAGATGGGGGAATGAGGATGGCTTAGCATTAACTTCTAACATTTGTTAGGCTTGACACCAAGAATTTTACTTGCCTGAAACTGACCTCTACATGACAAACAACAGTCATCAAAACAATAAATTATTTAAAATTGCTTGTGTAGACAGACAGTCACGAATCTGGCAACCATTAAAATCAACCTGGCTATTTTTGTACCATATTTGCTATATTTACAACATCCACATGTTATATCTACAATATATAACCGATATATCCACAATATATAGCTGTTGTATCCACAAAATCCACATATCTACAATATCTAGGTGCTATATTTACAAAATCCAGATGCTATAACCCACATTATCCAGCTACTATATTTACAACATACAGATATTATACCCACAATATACAGATACTATATTTACAAAATCTACATGCTATACCCCACATTATCCAGCTAGTATATTTACAACATACAGATATTATACCCACAATATACAGATACTATATTTACAAAAATCCAGATACTATACCCACATTATCCAGCTACTATATTTACAACATACAGATATTATACCCACAATATCCATGTACTATATTTACAAAATCTACATGCTATACCCACAATATCCAGCTACTATATTTACAAGTTATAGAGGGAATAAAAGAACGTGATGCAGATATCTGAAGCAAAAGGAAAATAGAACCAACCAAAGTTTATTTACCTGAAAATTCAGGAACGTATCACCAAGTGAACGGTGTGCACAGGTATCAAGTGAAAGATTTATTGCAGGCTTTAAAAAAGTCTACCTGTGGCGCCAGAAAGTCTCCAATCCGTTCTAATCTGTTTTAATAACTGCATACGGATGCTTTTTAGACTCTTGAACAAACTGAACATGTGGAGAAAAAATAACATTTAGACGAATAGGGGTTGCCAAATCTGAACACAAAAACCTGAACGCGCACATTGAATGACAGGCAGTTAGGTCTGGCGTTAGAGGGAGGCCGGTAGACAGCTAATATTTTTCTCATAAAAGACTTCCATTTGCGAAAAGGCTGGCAAGATGGCGCATATAGTCTTTTGCTGGCATGGAGCCACGCTGAAGAGTGTTTGGGGCGCAGTTCTTGCACGTTTGTTCTAACGAATGATGATGTTCCTGCCCGTGAACCCCTCAAAGTACCACTCACACTGCATGTTTAGCCTTGGTCATACGTCACCATATTTACTACTCACCATTTAAACACGAAATTTCCGTATAGCAGGCTTCATCCGTTCACAGATCTGACCAACTTGTTGACAGCTGGTCACAGTTTCTTGATTCTAAACCTTCAGGATACATTACTGGATACATGTACCATGGATAGTGTCGACTGTTATGTTGGTGTCTGTATTTTCTATCCACTGGTTCCGCAACTGCGCTACACAAGTCTCTTGACCATAAAAGTGCGTGACCTCTTCCTTGACCACCCCCCTCCCAAGCTCCTAATTGAACACTGTATCGAACACACAAGTAGTAGGTTGACTGCAGTGCGGTCTCGTTGTGAAAGAAACAGAATTTAAGGTAAACATTCGTCTGCTGGGAACCAAAAGTATGTAGAATCCATGATGTACCTGTCATATCACATCTGTCATGTACACTAACCCGTTTTTTTATACTTCTTATTCCACCTTGGATAAGATCCACTTCACATTGAGCGGTTTGATATCAACTCTCACCAAACAGCCCCCCAACCTCTCAAATATCAGAACACATACGCACACACGCGCGCGCGCGCACGCACGCACGTGAAGAGAGAGTCAGAGACACTGAGAGAGTGCCAGAGAGAGAGATAGCAAGCATTTAACCGCCTAAGAAAGTAACCATGCATTTAGTGTGTAAATAAATGGGAGAAGGGATATCTTGGGTTTTTGCACTGAAATAAATTGTTTCATCCAAAAGGGGGGTTGGGAAGGTGGAGGCAGATTTTGGAGACTTGGACCTGACACGAAGGCAATTAGGAAGAGTTCAAAAAGTGCGGTTACAAAATTCTAGGTCTGAAATTACATGACGTAATCGTGTTTTGAATGAAACTAATAAAGAATGAAAGCATTTTTTAAAAATCCGTCAACAGATATACGGAAATGTTTTGTAACTGTGTAAGATAATATTACAAAAATACTTGCAAATAAGAAACTTTTAGCAAAGTGACGTATTTAAAGATGGAGTAAGGCTGAAAGCGATTATTCTGTGGCATAAAAGTGTCAAACCCTGAAGATATATGGATGTTTCACTTGCGAAATATCCGAAAGTGAGACTGGTAAACAGCGTCGATATTGTCTAAACTGAAATAAAACGTGGAGGACTCTGTGTAATCTGTCTGCAGCTGAATGTCACAGGTGTGATCAGCCTCAGACGCTGTCGCTAAACGTATCAAGGAGATTTCTTCATAGTGTCCACACACCTGCGGCATTTGTCATATTTTACCTTTCAGTGCACAGCGAGCATCTGTCAGGTGTCATTACGTACACTCTTGTACAAGCGCACATCTTTACATCTTTTCAGTGTCAGTTTGAACACATTTTGTGCGCATTTTTTTTGTCTCTCTCTCTCTGTGTCTGAAAAGAGGTTTCCTGTGTGACTGCGTGTGAGTTCGTGCGTGCGTGCGTGTGTGAGAGAGAGAATCGAGGGAGAGTGCCATTGTGTGACTGTCATAGGCGGCAAAGAGTTCGTTAACACGTCGTCCCTTTGCTAAGCAGTTGCGACGGACCAGCAAAAGGTTCCTCTTTGCTGTAATTTTTGTGTCCCCTCCCCTCGATTTTACTTCCCTGCAGCGGCAGTCGCTCCACAGATTGTTCTATCGTTTATGAGATAGTCCACGGACTGTTCATGATATGTCGAGTATGGCTGTTTGACGGTTTTCACATTACTGCCACGGCTGCCAGATCTGGTAGCCTGACAATTTGCAGACTTAGAACACGGCCAGACGCCAGATTTGGTCGTGTTATGGCGCCCATCTTACGAACGCAGCTGATGGCGTCAAATCTGATGTGACGGCTGCATGTAGCCTACGATCTACACGACAGGAGTAAAGTGACGCGCGAGTGTTTATGACTCGTGTGCTGTGCGGAAATGTCGATGACGTATGTTCCATACGTCAAGCTTCTGCAACCTATGGATCTCTGTGCGCATGCGCGCGAGGTACTGTTCCAGTCGGTGCCCACACAAGGGGATTTCTGACACGCCGCGCCCCGAGCTGCTGACGTTTGGCCTTTCTAGCATTTCCAGAGACAAATTAGCCTGGAGGAAGCTGAGCCAATCAGACCGGCAGAGGCCATGGCCTCTGACAGAAGAATCGCATGTGCCGCGAAACCAGAGCGATGTTTAACGCCTTGAGCACTTCCTGTCATGTGCAGCACGCCTCACGCTAGCCCCCCGCTCGAGTGCTGCCCGTGACAGTGGGCCTGCAGGTGGTACGGCACGTGGGACTGGAAGCAGAGCGCTGGAACACCCATCGCCACAGACTCGACAAAAATGTGCAGTGCCACGGGCCACATCTTCCCCCATCCACTGGCGTTTCCTTTGAACCCCGAAAACGCGGCAGCAGAGGCACGAACACAACTCAGCTTCTTTCCTTGCTGTCTATCGCCTTCCAATCTCTAACTCGCCTCGTGCGCCGCGCCCTCTCCACCCGTCTCGTGTGATCGAAACGATGTTGGAGGGGGGGGGGTGTCTTTCGACTCGACAATTCCCTTTGTTATCGCCCTCCCCCCATTATCTTAGAGGATAAATGTCGTACTTTTCAGCCGATTCTGCAAACAGAACACCTCGCTTGAGAAGTGAGCAAACTTGAGACTAAAGTGAACACGTCAACGGAACAGTGAGCCTACTCTGTTGTTCACAAAACGCTGTGTTGTCATCTCTTGCAGGTTTATAGGCTTATCGCTTACATAGCTGAAATACCGAGACACACACCTGTAACGACACTGATACGCTCACCTGTTTCTGTCACAATAGTCATCGCTTCTTTTCAGCAGTTAGCAGGGGAGGGGGAAGGAGAGGGGTGTATCTAACGATGCAAACTTAAAAAAAAAAGTACCGGATGCACATTTGAGGCTAGTTTTCTTTTTCTTTTGTGTTTGGTCTGTAATTCAACTGAATATACATGCACATGTTTATAAAGTTTGCGTGCCGATATACCGCTCACAGACTCCAAATGAACATAAATTGTTCCAAAATTGTCGAGCTGTCAGCCTCGAGTTCATTTTCATGTACCACAACTCTCGTCCTCACTGTGCACATATTTGTCTAGTTGTCTGCTCGCTATAGCAGTTAGATGTACAGGAAGCTGCGCACGCCGCACGACCTACCAGGTCTGATCTAACTCCGACCGAACCCATCTGGAACATGATAGAACGAGCTGCGCGTACCTGAATGGACCTAACACGCTGGAGCAAGTGGGGTGCGTTCCTCGGCAGAAGGGAAATAGGATTCCCCAGCGTCAAACCAAACACCTCATCTGCATCATGGGGGGCAGCGTTGAAAGCCTGTCGTGGACCCACGTAGAGGTCTCCCACATTACAGTTTATTCGTCTTGTGTTGCATGACCAGACTTGACCCTGTCTGTGCCACACTTTAGCGACTACGGGCACAAGAAAACTTGTGAAGAGAATGGCCTTAGCTGGCGTGTTCGATGCACTGCCGGGTGTTATCTAGCAGACAGGTGAAGGAGAAGCTCTGCAGTTCAGAGATTTCATCGTCTAGACGCGAGGCATGTGGACACACAGGGCACTAGCAGACGCCTGCTATACCCGAGGTCCGACGCAGTGATTTATTGTGGACGCTAAGCCAGACACTCGCTACACCCGGGGTCTGACGCAGGGATTTATCGTGGCTCTGGCCAGCGGCAAGTTACATGGCATGCCGCTCTATAGAGCCATAGTTCTATGCTAAAGCAACGCATGCCGCTCTATAGAACCATAGTTCTATGCTAAAGCAACGCATGCAACAAAATCAATCTTTTCGAGCAATCGTTTTTAACGAACTTTTTGATTTAGCCGGGATTTCTTTTTTTTTTTTTAACCAGACAAATCTGCATCATACGCAGGCCCAGGTTTGGAAAAGCGAGCACAGTCGTTCTGCACTAAACTTTTGGGTTACTTTAATATGTTGTCGGATTGGAGTCCGTGATGGAAACTAGATTATCTGAAACATTTCTGCTGCGAAGGTTGTTAAAAAAAACCGTGGTGCATTGTGGGACAGCTACGTCACACATGCAGTTACTGCGTCAGCGCGACCTGCAGAGTCTTCGCTAATCTTGACAATAGCCGTTCACTAGTGTATGTTTGAACTGCAGAGTGAGATAGTAATTCTCTCAGTATTTCTGTCAGAACTAATGAGTAAGCGTTGACAAGGACACTTTGAAGAAAATTCATGGAAGTTGTGCGGCTTAACCATTACTATAATTTGCACGTTTCAGTGTCTTGTTAGTGTTCTTGCCACAATATTATTTTGTTTCTTGACTCTAATGAAAATGGTCACTTTGGGACATTTAGTATACAAACCCACAAAAAGAGAGAAATAATACACACTGTTTCTTTATTTTGCATTGAAAAATAATCATTGTACAATGAGAAATATATTAGAACTCTGTACAGTAGCTGTACTAGTGGGACATTTGGGACATGTATTGTCATGAAGAAAGTTTTATGCATACTTGTGCAAACACACAGTCCTTCTTGATCTCTATCTCTCTCGCCCTCTCTCTCTCTCACACACTTTCTCTCTCTCTCTCTCTCTCTCTGTTATCTTTTCTTCTGATAAGATTATTACAGCACTGACTGTTTTTGTTCTATATAAAACAACCTACTGACACTGAACTGTTGAATAAATTATGTATGGGTGTATACATATCTTGTTTAGCAACATCTTGTTTAGCAACATGCTGTTTAGCAACATTTTGTTTAGCAACATGTCTATCCAAATGCAATACGGTGTGCGTTTAGGTCGAAGGCCAACACAAAGCCAACGCCTTGCAGGGCAGGAGCGGTATCGCGAACACGATGGACACATCCATAAAGCGAATGATGCTGACCCTCGGCGCGTTTCGTCTGGCGCCGTTCAGTTACTCCTGCCTGTGGTGTCACCGACCTGCTGTTGGATTTAATGCCATTTTTATGGACTGCTGCACAACGCCTTTATTCAACAGCAGCTTTTTCTTCGGATTCCTCAAAATACTTACACAATGAGGAGTAAACAGAAGCCGTCGCAATCCGCTTGCCTTTGCTGCACAAATCTCGCCCATTTTCTCAAAAGTTTTGTCTGGGAAACAAAATTTTTCACCTGGAAGAAAAGCTGACTGCAACAGAAACCAGACATTTTTTTAAAACTGTTATAGACACTCGGAACATTTTTGACTGAAGCTTGTTAACAATGGCTGAGCACTCCCAGCACTTGCTGGTGTCACGTCACATAGCAACATCACTACGCGACTACATAGCGTTGACGCCTGGGGACACAACAAAACTGCGTTGCGTACGTGCTGCTTTTGCGCATGGTTTAATCCGTTTGTGTTTCCTGATGTATGCCCCTTTCACTTTTATGATGCAATTAGAATGGTAAGAGGTTTCGAACCCACCAGCTTCTGCATCGTTAGCAAACGTGTGCTGCTGGATGTTACGGGCCACTTTTGTCTCGTCTGTAATACTATCCTGGGCATTACAAGCTGTGAATAAATCAGTTACTATTGTCTTGGACAATACAATGTAACTGTGGATAAATCATTTAATTCAAGCCAATTGTGAATAGGTCCATGTCAGTTATATTATCTTAGACAATACAAGCTAACTTTAGATATATCAGTTACTATTATCTATTGAACAATACCAGCTAACTGTGGATATATCAGTTACTATTATCTTGGACAATAAAATCTAACTGTGGATATATCAGTTACTATTATCTTGAACAATACCAGCTAACTGTGGATTTATATCAGTTACTATTATCTTCGACAATACCAGCTAACTGTGGATATCAGTTGCTGAAAAATTAATATTTTCCATGGTAGCGTGGTAGCAGCTTTTTGTGTGCAAGCGACTCGTGTACCCTGCATCGATAAATAAGAAAACGAGGTTTTATCTTACAAGTGCAGTTAGCGCCCTAATCACAGTTAGACCTTGACCTTGCGCGCGCCACTGTGAAAACACTCGGTTCGCCGGCACTCAGCGCAATCTTGCGGGGTCACTCAGTGCGAAGGCTGGCGAACTGGTCGACCTCTGTTGAAACAGGCCTGGGTGTGCTTATCGATCGCGACCTCCGAGTGTCACAGCTGTTGTTACAAGTTGCATTGCGCATATCTGACAGGAACGCGATAACCCCGGCCCTGCAGCGCCATAGAAAAGTCAGCCACAGCTCACCTACTACTTATCTCGCTATTGCGATAAGTCGCGCACCCGCAGGTCTCACTGAGACCTCAGCACTCGCGACAGCACAGTACCCCTCGCCCGACAGCGTCAGGTTTATCTCGGCGCCCGCGTACCGTCGACTGTGCGACATTAAATAAGCCGCAGACGCATCAGGTAAACAGACGTAACGAGTTCGCCGTGTGCTCGTCTGCACGTTTCAAGAGGAAAATTAAAACAAGGGGTCTTTTGCCGTCACAAGTAATTCTTCAACCGATTTCTAGGGCTGGGTTTTTGTTTGGGCGTTTTTGAACATATGGTGGCATGATTTGTATTCTCTCACAGACTAAAGACATTTTTTTTCATGTCACACTTGTGATTATCTGACGCCAGCAATAATAACCGCGATGTGAGCTCACGAGCAGCGTTCGGGGCCTGGATAGCTCAGTTGGGAGAGCTGCGGACTAGCAGATGGAGGTTGCTGGTTCGAACCCTGGTGTGGCCAAGGATTATTTCCTGGAGTTAAACATTGTGCAAACTCCATTCGGCCATCTCCCCGCACATTAAACTGCCATTTAAGAAATATCTAAACGCACAGAATCACCTCGTTCAAGACTTATCTAAGGGTACAAAATCAACTCATTCAAGACACATACATATGCATAAAATAAACTAGTTAAGGACATACCGAAATGCACAAAATAAACTATTTAAGGACATACCGAAATGCACAAAATAAACTATTTAAGGACATACCGAAATGCACAAAATAAACTCGTTTAGGATATGACCAAGAGCACAAAGTAAACAAAGCGGGTAAAGTAGCCTGTTCGAACCCATTTAATCAGGGTGCGCAATTATACCCGATATGTAAATGCCTCGGTTTATTGAAGACGGGCGCAGGCCGGTGTGCCAAAGTACTACACGCAGAACCGTGCAGGGTTGACATAAGCACGTTGTTATCTGCACGGGTCGCCTCCGGCAGTCTGACTGCTGTCCTGCCAGTGTTGTACGGCGCAGCGCCGTGGCCGGCACTCAGCCCTAATGTGTGACCTCTGACCATCGCTATCGGCGGGTCGGCACCGTGCGGTGGGAGTTGACTGAAAAAGAACGTCAGTCAAGCACGCTTCCAGCCCGCCGCTCTCCTAGCATTTGTCCTGTGTGTTGGCCAATCGCTTTCGTCAGATCATTTTAGTGCGATTGGACTGAAAGTACATCGGCCTGTAGCAAAGGCAGAGGGAAAGGGGAATGCGTCAAAACCGAATTGTACCCGATTCTTAAGATTGAGTGAATTTCTACCGCGTACATTCGTCCTCATTAACAAATTACTTGCCACGAATGGCAATAGCCCCTACTGGTACTACCGTTGCTCCTCCCACACCCATTGCTATACTCCCACTACTACTTCTCCTCCCACTATGTCACATGTCACTCCTAGGTTGTCACCTGTCACTCCTAGGTAAGCCTGTTTCCCCCTCCCTCTCTTGACAGCTGGTAGGTGGACGGTACGTCATAACCAGGCTAATAGCTCCGCCCAACCTAGGCTGGCCAGAACTGATTTGAACTAGAATAAGGTGGTTCCTGTGAACGCAGGGCTTGAGGGCACATGGTACTTAAGGAAGGGGAAGCGTGATTCCTACGGACACTCAGAATCGGACTAGACACAGGAATGATGAAGTAGGAAGACCAAGAGAAGCGGACACGTGTAGACCCACGGACCTCTGCCCCTCTCCATCTTAGCCAGGACGCCGGAAGAGCAGCTCCAGTTCTCACGCTAAATACACCGGAAGTATTTTGCCGACACGTCTACGTAACAGACGAATACTGCTGGATGTGCCTTATAAGTTAAGGACTGCTCTTGCCATAAACTATCGTAGAGTCTGGGACTCGGGTTGAAGATAGGTGGTTTTATCCTGCCGGGGACAGGAGACGTCATAAGCTAGTGGCCGGGCGGACGCCAAGAGGAGAAACAGGAAGTGCTGGTCGTTGCGTTGTCACAACTTCGTGGTTTGGTCGTTGTACAGCTTTAGAGCTGTGTATTGTGGTAAAGCAGTTGTTTTAGTAGTGACAAGAGTAGGAGCTCTGTTGTCGGTCACTTATTGTATCTGTGTATAGAGCGGGATCATAGGCCGTGTCGCAGTTTGATTTCCCCTCTGGCTTTAGTTTGGTCATTCTGTTTGTCTGATTCCTCATGGTATGACGTAATCAGACAGCGTCTTACCCTAGACACGAGCAAGGTGATTCTCTGTAAATAATCTGTAGATATATTTGATGTTGTCGAGTCAATTAGTGTATGAAATATATGCTGAATAACGGTTCGCTGCAGTTGTATCTTTTACGAGGGTGGGGGCTCTTGAGCAAGAAGTGTTGTGCCTGTGTGAGACTGAGCGAGCGTGTCAGAGTATGAGAATCTTTTCCCTCGGTAGATTTCTCTAGGTATTCTCATAATTTCATAGCGTCGTCACCCTTTGGTGCACAAACCATTGACTGGAGGCAGTTAAGGTTTTGGTGACGATTGCTCAATTAAGTCGACATTTACGAGATCACCATAAAAGCTTGTTCTCTGATTCAGGAGAAGTCGAGTCCAGTAAGTTAAGGTACGGCCCGTCGTGACACACTACTGGTACTACCGTTGCTACTCCCACACCCTCTGCTATTGACATGTTGACTGGCTGATTCAAAGGGCGCCGCCATAGCGGTACTAAAAATAGATTATGCGGCCGATTTCCGGTGTACAGTCTGGTTAGTGTGATGCTGTTGCGGATCCATGTAGAAAGAGCAATCAGGAGTAAAATTTTGAACGAAACTGTGCCCATGTCATTCACAAAACACATTGACAAAATTTTCAGAATGTGTGCTTGACTGGTTAATCTGAAGCCTCCACTGATCAGAGACACCGACGATGGTGAAAAATAAACAGATGGTCAGCCCTCTGAGAACATTTTACAAACCGTCAGTATTTTTGCCCTTGTAACAGTGACACCTTAGGTATATATTTAAGTAAGAGTGTTTCCTTTAAACTACAAAATATTGTAACTTCCCATAGTTTGATGAACATTGTAATTTATTGTCAGGTCAGCATGCTCATAAATCTTTTTGTTGTATGCACATGATCATTTTCCATACAATTAAGAGAAAAATAAAGCAAAAATTGTAATATACTTATACCTGTTGTTTTATGTTCTGGTAAGTTATTATCATAGCTGTTCCCTTCTCTGGGTGAGTGCTCGTGTGTAGGTAGGTATTTGGGCTTAACGCCGTGTCAGCAACTAAGGCTATATCACGGCGGGTACATACTATGGAACCAAAAGGCTGAGTAAAACATTATGAAAAAAATCTGATGGGATTTTTGCTACTGGCATATGCACATTGTTATGCATATAGTTATTAGAGTGTTTGTGTAACATGGTAAAGCAAAGTTAACTTGTGACATAAGAATGACAATCACTGTGTCATTCGTGAATTGAAGAAATGCTATTCATATTGAGGTTGCTGTAGATACCTTTAACAAAGCTTTTCTGGATGCGGCAGAATGCATGGTTAGGCCTGTTAGGGCGAATTCACAGCGCCACAGCGCAGAAATACATGGTTTGATGGAGAATGTGCTGTTACGAAGAAGTATGTTAAAGTTTAAGCGTTCAGATAGCGAAATGGATAAGGAAGGTTATGTAAATGAACATAAAATTGCCCCAGCATGACTACAGGAACCTCCTCTTCCTGCTGTGCAGGTGCACCCCGCCGTCTCTACAATACCAGTGGACTTGACGAGCATCCAAGCTGTATGTCTAGTGGTCACTATCAGTGACTTCAGCTTTTAATAGGCACATGCCTGGCTCCGGTTCGTGGAATATCACAGTTCCAACTTTGAATGCGTGGAAATATTTGTACGACTCTAAAATTTTGTAATTTTCCATTGCCTCTCCGTGTATTCCCACGGAAACAACGAGGTAGTTGAAAATTTCTTTTCTTTGTAAGAGGAGGCCACATCTTTAAGTTATCCATCCAGGGTTTTGCCGATATTTTCAATGGATGTTTAGTGACTCGCCTATCTCTGACATTCTCTAGAATTTCATCTTTTTCACTCCACTGTTGGGCCATCAGAAGTTGTAGCAAAAGTTGTAAAACACGTCGAAAATGCCGATATATATGAACTGCGTACCTGCTTCAAAATATAAGCAGCGGAAGTCCACTGCATGTCGGGCTTAATCAAGCTATATAACCGTACCAAGTTTTGCGCCAATTGAGGATAATATATTTGGGAGCGTAAACTTGTCAATACTCCCACTACTAACTACTTCTCTCACTACTGGTACTACCGTTGCTACTCCCACACCCATTGCTATACTCCCACTACTATCTACTTCTCCCACTACTGGTACTACTGTTGCTCCTCCCACACCCATTGCTATACTCCCACTACTATCTACTTCTCTCACTACTGGTACCACCGTTGCTACTCCCACACCCATTGCTATACTCCCACTACAAACTACTTCACTCACTACTGGTACTACCGTTGCTACTCCCACACCCATTGCTATACTCCCACTACTATCTACCTCTCCCACTACTGGTACTACCATTGCTACTTCCACACCCATTGCTATACTCCCACTACTAACTACTTCTCCCACTACTGGTACTACCGTTGCTACTCCCACACCCATTGCTATACTCCCACTACTAACTACTTCTCTCACTACTGGTACTACCGTTGCTACTCCCACACCCATTGCTATACTCCCACTACTAACTACTTCT
>SMGT01012335.1:605048-619436 GCA_004794575.1 Lanistes nyassanus
CGTACTTTTCTCACTACTGGTACTACCGTTGCTACTCCCACACCCATTGCTATACTCCCACTACTACGTCCTTTTCTCACTATTGGTACTACCGTTGCTACTCCCACACCCATTGATAAACTCCCACTACTACGTCCTTTTCTCACTATTGGTACTACCGTTGCTACTCCCACACCCATTGATATACTCCAACTACTACGTACTTTTCTCACTACTGGTACTACCGTTGCTACTCCCACACCCATTGCTATACTCCCACTACTAACTACTTCTCTCACAACTGGTACTACCATTGCTACTCCCACACCCATTGCTATACTCCAACTACTACTTCTCCTCTCACTACTGCAACTACTACTAATTGCGTACCCTCTGGAGCATCATTAGCATATCAGAGCATACGTCACGTACGCATGCGCATAGGGCGCTGAACGCAGCATCCGGGGGCAAACACTTCTTGTGTTTATCGGGATCTTCCAAGAGTGACGGAATTTGGAAAAAAGTAACGTTTTTCATATGATCTTGATCACTACCGCGAATCACTATTGCATTTACCCCAGTAGCAGTGCTTCTTGGGCATCTTGAAAGGTTACAACTGAAGCCCCCGGCAATGACCTCTGGCCACATGGTTCATTTCCGGAATCTATTTTTAGGATTTTCTTAGGACCTAGTTTTCTCAGAGGGTACGCAATACTGCTACCACCACCACTGCCGTCGGTGCTGCTGCAACACCAACACCACAACAACTACAGCCACCGCAACCACTACTAGTTTCAGCTGGTATCGCTTCTACTCCTGTTCTCTCTCCTCCGTGTAGGGAGACAGCAGCCTGTAATACTGGAAACCACCACGTACGACCCTCTTCGTCTGAAATAAAGCACGTGTGCACTTAGAGCGCATGCCCTGTTTTCTCACGTAGCAGTCGGCGAGGAGCACTCTGCACCGCCTCCAGCAACTCGGCATCTGAGCGGTGCTCAGCCGTCAGTGAGTGAGCACCTTCCTTCCCTAATCGTCTTGTAACCAACATCACGTATAGTCCATGAGGCGTACTGCCCGCCTACATTCTGACCCACATTCCGGCCCACATTTCGGGCCACTTCCGGAAAAGTTACATCAAAGTCCAGACTGCCAGTAGCAACATCCGTGAACTGAGACAGGCGACTGTCAATTATGTGCCAGTTGACAACTCGCTAGCAAGGACCCTCTTGTGGCAAACGGAAGTAGGAGTCGCTTCATGTGAATTTACAAGAAAAAGTCTTTTATTGCTTAACGTCAGGTCGCAAACTATGTGCATATCAGGACGGTGTCGCTTGAGGCAAGTTTACGTGCTGCCACACGTGGGACCGCTGTCACAACACGGGCCTCAGTCCCACCCAGTCACATTATACTGACACCGGGCCAACCAGTCCTAGTACTGTTCCCTGTAGTGCCAGGCGTCTAGCAGTTACGAGTTTGACAGTTTTTAAGTCTTGGGTATGACTCGGCCGGGGTCCGAACCACCTACCTCCCCCCTAGGAAGCGGAGGAACCGTTAGAGCACCGAGGCCGTCCCCAAGTTAAGAAAGAAAGAAAGAAAGAAAGAACTACAACAAGAAACAACTGGAGCACAGTAGAAATCTGTTCAAGATCGAGAGACTAATCAGCTACTGTGATTACATTCCTTAGCTTTCTAATCTGCTGTTGACATTTTCTCTCGTTGTTATTAAATTATCGCACCGTGTAAAAGTACAATCCTTCTGGAAATCAGGTTTCGCAGATCGACTTTCCTGCACCGCGTAAGCTTCTAGCGAGCGTTGTCCCGGAGTGATGACGTCCACAGGTGGCTTGGATAACTCACGCAGGGACTGCCTGCCATGCGCTTGTTTCGTTTGCAGAAAGATATAACGCGACAAAAATGACCCCCCCCCCAAGAAAAGGGAGTAGCCTTAAAAAAAAAAGAACAAGGGGAAACAAAGACAACTCCGACATTAGGTGCTCTGATATTGTTTAACTATGGCGGCCCCATAATGGGCCAAGGTGACTGACTAGATTATTATGAAGATTACGGCAATACATACAATACATGCTTAGGGATCAAACGCAGACGTCAAACTGTGTTGAGCAGAAACACTTGTTCATGCGATCAGTTGTCCTTTTAGGTTGGGGCACAGTTACCAAGGCATACCTCTTACGATACTCTGTCCTTGACAGACACTTTACGGCTTGTCGCGAGACACCAGAGAGTGGTCGCCCTTCTCGTAGACTGACTGGCCCGACGCTGACCCGATCAGAACAGTGTTTTACTGTCCAACTCATCAAAACTTGAAGAATCGCCAACAATTTTATTACAAGAAAGTGGTGGATTGAAGTATGTGAGCTTCATGAAAGCTAAATTTTTGTGATATTTTTGGATATCTTGTTTTCCTCATAAAACAATTGCTTATGTGTCAACTGTATGGTTTTACAAAACTGATGTGCCCGCATCCAAACCCCCCCCCCTCCTACAAAATCCGATGAGGGAGAGAAAGGACAAGGGAGAGAGCCGTTCGTGCAGTAACACGGGATTAAATTGTGCTGGGCCGTGCCCCTGATGGTGACGATAAGACTCCGGTGACTGTTACCGTTTGGAGGGGGTGCAAGTCACAATTGGAACAGCTTCAGGATCTGCGTCCTAGCATGCCACTGGCGCGTGCTTTAGCATGCTGCCCCCCCCACCCCTCCTTTAACGCACAGGCGCGCGCGCACACACACACACTGTATGATTTCATTGTCTGGCGTTATATTGCGCCTGCGCTGCCTACGACTGGGGGTGTGGCCAAAGATGAGTGACGTTTGCCGGTAAAGGGCATTGTGCGTCAGTCGCTGTTCCATCACGGGAAGGGTGGGTTGATTAACGAGGGAGGGGTGGCTACGTGACACGTGGCTCCGTCAACGGGCAAGAGTTACAGTGACAGGTGCACTGGCACTCACCTGGGCCCATTCATGAGAAGCGTACGCTAGGCGGCGCTGTGCCCCCCCTCTCCCACCATCCCCAGGAAACCG
Organism: Lanistes nyassanus; assembly: GCA_004794575.1. Lineage (NCBI taxonomy): Eukaryota > Metazoa > Mollusca > Gastropoda > Architaenioglossa > Ampullariidae > Lanistes > Lanistes nyassanus. Next base: position 608,069 of record SMGT01012335.1, read on the forward strand.
AACAACGACAGCACCCGCCATAGGCCGAGCTACGACCAGTGGGGGGTGGGGTGAGGGGCAAGGAGACAGTGCAAGCAAACGAGATAGTTGTGGGCTGGAGGGGGTGCCCAGGTCTTAAAGTGGCGGCACAGCGGCAGCGGGAGCACAGTGTCCCACGCGGTTTGCAGGTGAATGTCGATCGCTGATGGTCTGAGAACTAGAATTTACGGCACAGGTAGGGCTGTGGGCTATCTCGGATTTTCAAGCCTTTCGCTGAAACCGCTCGATTGTCTCCAAGGGGTGGGGGGGTAAGATTCTTCATATAGAATCCTGACTCTTTAATATCATCCCTTAAGATCATCAGAGGCCAGGTAGCCGACTGTAAAGAGCAAACCGTGAGCGCCGTTCGTGCTCGTCAGGGAGATTCGTGCGCGCAACAATCTGCAACAACCTGCAAGCATCAGCAGAGCGTCGCGAGTGTTCACCTGGTGGGGATCCGCCAGGTGGGGTTTTGGTGCTGCTGCTCCAAACGCGTCTGTTAATGTTATGACCTGGACACACGGTTTTCTACAAGTCGGCGCGGCACCTGCGCGGCACATCAACACATCGTTACAACCGACGTGCGACAGACCGCGCAACAGTGCAGTGCGGCGCCAGCCATTCACAACCTGTGGGACCCGCCTTCTCCGCAGTGTCTACTGGTGTGTGAAGGTCACGCATGCGAGAAAGAGGTCAGGGGTCACTGGTCACGGCGAGTGCACGGCCAGTTCGCTGCGCGGAACTGCCCGCCACGCTTTCCTCATCCTACCGTCGGGCTGCTGACCCCCCGCCAGACGCCGCCGTGCAGACGACTCGACGTGGAGGACGATGCTGACAGCGACGTTCGGCGCGATGACGATGACAGGCAGCGTCGGCGAGGTTTAAACCGCAGGTGTCGTCAGACCGGTGATTGACCTTAACCAGAGCTTGCGTGAACATGTCCACGGAAGACTGGCTCCGGCGAACAGAGAAAAGCAAGGAACGGATTAGAAACGGGGTGGAGCAAGGTCGCAGTAGTACGAACAGGATCTGGTGGGGTGTGTGCAACGTAGACCGTAGAGCCTGCTGAGGTGAAAGGGCAAACGACCATTTCAGAACAGGTTCAGGGACAGATGGTCTGTTTTCAAGAGCATCACAGGAACCTCACATCGCCAAGAACCTCACAACGGCAGCCCCTCCTCTCAAAAACCCTTCTTGAAATATAGGATACGCTCCCCTCTTACAGGCCTTCACTTCCCCCATCATATTCTGGTCGCACGCATTAAGTTATAAAGCGGGGTTGTAAATCGCCGGGCCAGACCGTTGGACGCTGAACTGTGGCGATGCGCGTTTCGGAATAAATGACATTTTAGTGGCGACTTGTCACATCGAGCGTGGGCGAGGTGCCCACAGGTGGGCTGGGTCCTTGCCACAGAGGGCCGCTGGCTGTGGGTGCTACACGCACCTGTACGTGGAGCGAGCGTACAAGTCAATGAGAGAGGAATGGCCAGGGCTAGATAAAGCGGCTGCAGTGGTGCGCAAGGACTAGAAAGAGTGCAGTTCGCGTCAACCCCATCATTGTTTGATGTCACCAGAATCTATCAACTCTGTGAATAGGCTGGCCACTTAAAACGACAGCGATCCTATTATTACCTATTGCGATTGCATGCGCTTGCACCTACACGTGTAACAAACACACACAATCATTACATAGGTACATACCTAGTTACCTATACACAAATCTAGGTACACACAGCTATAGTCTACGGCCCCGAAGGCTGTAGTAGCGCGCAAAGAGCAAAGGGAAGTAATATGGCTTGTGATGAACACTACGGCTGGAAACACCTTTAAGCCGAACTTACTTCACCTCGCACCGACCGACTCGCGGTGAGAGGAGAGCGAGTGCAGGCCTCACTGTAAATAGTTGTGGTGTGAAGCTGTGTCTGTGCCAGCCCCGCCGCGCGGCATTGTGGGCGAGGCTCCTGACAGCCACCGAGCTCGTCCGGTGTGCTGCTGTCAGTCACTGAGGCCAGAGCCTTCCCCCCGTGAACAGTGTGTGGCAGGCACTCGGCCCTGATCTCTCCTCCACGCTCTACAGCAGGTGCCCCCGTACCCCGGGTACGTTTTACGTCCGATTCCCCCACCCCCCGCACAGGTCAGCCAGGTGGTCACCCGTCGTCATGACGGAGCAGCGAGTGCAAAGGTTGGCGGAGACGGGACTCAAGCTGGTGGTCAGGACTCGAACCCTGTCCTCGTGTCCGTCGCGCGTTCAGCGCACGTGTCCCATGTCCGCGTCGGTGGCCCGAGCCAGCCGCTGTGTGTTCATGCAGACCACAGAGCCGGACACGTTGTCCAGCGCGCCGCACAGCGCTGCGATCGAGGAAAAACCCACAGCCGGCGTTCGTCCCTTCGAGGAGATGCCTGGACCTAAAGGCTACCCCGTGTTTGGGACGGTCTTGGAATACTTTCGTCCTGAGAACCGAGGAAGAATGCACGAACTCCAGGTGAGTGCGCAAGCCCCCAACACACACATATCACCCGTGCACGCGCACATTCGTACACACACACACACAATGTAAACACGCACGCACGCACGCACGCACATACACTGTCGTAAAGGCACGCCGAGAGAGTTGACGTCAGTAAAAGTTTTATTGCGGTGGTCACGTGTGCTTTTTAAGTCTTTATTATTGTTTACATTCTGGTCGTTCGCGACGTGTGGGAGATAGCACACAGATGGCGCCAAGACACAGCTGTTTAACGCACGCACCCTATCTGTCTTCTCTGTACAGCTAACAGCTGATCTACCATAACAGTAATGCCAAGGCTGTTTATGCTACAATCTTCGCGGCTAGTATGAGTCTATATGTAGAGTTTCTCTCTACAGCCAACGCCTGACCTGAGCCAACAGTCTGTATACAACTTGTAGAAAACTGTCCTCGCAGCTAGATTGAACGTCGTAAAATGTCATTACTTAGCTGTCTCCTACCAACAAATGTCCTGTGTCTGTTATGCAAAACACGTCATGCGTGTAGTCCGGTGGGACTCCGAGTAGATGGTTATGTTACATGGTGTGGAAAACCATGTGTTAAATCTTATAACGCCGACAGTCTGACATGCGCAGGCCCATAGGCTGTTGAAAGTATTGTTAAAAGGTATGTTCAGAAATAAATCTCGTGTAGTTTGAAAACACTGATTGAACTTTCGATACCTTGGTTGTCAAAAACGTCTGTTGTGCTGACTTAAACGGTGTTATTTAGTTCATGCAATACTGCAACTGCAAACGAAATGATTTGAACTGTACTGATGTCCCATGCAACCCTGTTTGTAAACAGCAATTATGAACAGCTTCCTATAATTAGACTTGATTTCGTTTCTACTGTTGTCCCATGTAACCCTGTTTATAAACAGTAATTATTGGCAGCTTACTATGATTGCATTTGATAAGCTGTCCAGTGTAACCCTGTTTGAAGCCTACCTGCATTGGGTACGTTCATTTAAAGTAATTTACAATGGGTTCCTCCTCTCCCTCTCTTCGACTCCCCTCCCCGCCCTCCCCCCACACACAATATGATGTGCACTGTCCTCATTGCAGTGAGAGAATTGCTAAAGTACAATAAGGACGAATTAGTGCCCCCGACCTCCTGCCCATCGTACAAAAGTGTGTGCGGACTGCTGCGTTCATGCGGCCTTTGTGTACTGAAGTTATCTACATCCGTGTGTAACCTACGCTCAGGTAGTTCCCACGTATCCCCTCCACGTCCTCCAAATGCTGAGTCTATGAACTTTCTGTTACGGGTAGTTCCTACAGGCACGCATTCATCTACAGAAGTTGTGACAGCGCGTGCAAAGCATGTGCACATTTCGATTATGAATGTGAACTTGGATAATCTCCTATATTGACTTAAGGTCCTTTGAGTAATCGTTTTCTTGTAAGTTCTTGTAAGTTCTTACATCAAAGCACTTACACCCCTTTTCATTAAGTAATAAAATTATGTGCACCCTTATCCTTCGCACAACTAGACACCAATAGACGAAAGTCTATATACATTAAGCAATAATAATCCACACCGGCAGTTTCGATTACTTTGTTGTTGTTTTAATATATAATATACATTATAGACACTTTCCCATCCATTGATAATTTTCGTCGGTTTACATTTTTTTTGCTCCTTGCCTTAATCTGCTTCGATCAGTAAAAGAACAGCTTTGACATACACCCTTATCTTTTGATTGCTTTGCACTGTGCACGTAACAGATTCCCATTGATAAAGTGACAGTGAGCAGTATTCATCTTGCGCAGTGTCCTATCCGACTCACTATTTTCCCGTCAGGTTAGAGGCTTTTAACTGGTAGACGAACAAGAGGCTGCATTAATCTTCTGCCATCCAGAACCTCCTATCGGTTATCTTGTCTTCCTTCTGTGTACGTCAGTGATTCTGTCTTATTCCTGCGCATGTCTGCAGGCAATCCCCTCATTTTTCGAATTACGTGGTTCGAAACTCCGGCATCTCTGACATGTATTTTTCCAGTGGCTACTGGTGGCCCGCGGTCCTGTCTGGAAAACAAAACATGTTGCGTCGTCTTCTTCGGCAGCACCAGAAATTCTTCGGGACTAGCTTCTGCAGCCCACTGGGAAACGAGCAAAGGTTCTTGTTGATCCTGTGGCGAACACAAAGACAGTACAACGTAGTTTCTTGTTTTCACTTTCTCCACACCCGTTCCCCCCAGCAAAGTTTGACTGGGTGGGCCGTCCGTGCCGAAGGGGGGTGCCCAGCCCTACCCTACTCCCGCGTGCCCCGGGGCACAGATAGCGCCATGCTCCGCTAAGTCCCAGCGCTCTGGAGCTGCGGCCACAAGATAAGGCCGATCACTGACTGCCTCACAAACCCCGGGGTTGCAGTCGCCTCTTGTTCCTGCGTACCCGTTCTCTGGCGCGAGGGGAGCACGTGGACTGCGCGCTTTCACGGTCTATTTTTAGTTTTCACAGCGCAGAAAGCAGGTAGAGCGGATACCAACGCACATTCCTGTCCTACCTTACCCTGTGCGTGCGTGCATACAAGGGAGGTGTGTGTTGTGTGAGTGCGTACGTGCGTGTGAAAAAGGGAGAAGAAGCTCTGGGTCGAAAGGTCAGCGGTGATGACTTAGAACACCTGCTTTCTTTGCTGCTTTTGAGGTAGGAGGGGGAGGGGGTGTGTTTGCATCTGCCATCACCCCAGCCCTAACATACAGTACGCGGCAGACAAGATAATGCGGGGGCTGGCACTGCGGTTGACATTCATCACCCCCTCCTCACCTTTAACTGTGAACGCACAATGCACACACACACGCACACACCCGTACATTGTTATTTCTGTTTGCTCTCACCGTGCCACAGAGGACAGCACGGTATGTAGTATTACTCTTCCCTTGTTTGCTCCCGTGTGCGGTGTTTACGCGTGTAACTGTATGTTAATGTGTGACCACGTGACAGGTCACACAGGAAGTCTGTGATCAATGTGACAAAGTACATACGGTGTAAAGTAACTGGCAGTCACACTGACTGAGCAGGATAATCCCTAACATGACACGTTCTCAAACTGACTGACCGATGTAAGGTGTACAATGTACGTGTGGTCGCACTTACTGCCCGTGGAAGCTAAAACTATGTGAGGTCAGCCGTCCAGAATACGCCAGACATTTTTCGCACGGCTGTATATCCGGTTTTGGTAAGTCAAGAACAGTGGAGACATCTTTCTGGCGCTTGTTTTGGAGGGAAGCAACTTCCGGTTGTGGGTGGCTACTCAGTACGTACTTGTACCTACATCCGCCAGCGATCTCGCCTCGAGGCTGATCACCACGAACGGATGGGAGGTATCGAGTCTGCAACAGCTTTCTGGTCACCTGGTGCAGGCAGTCACGGCTGATGTCAGCTACTTCCGGTCTCAAGCATTTGCCTACTGCACACATCTTCACAACAACAATATGCGACGTACATTTTGGTGAAACGAGACATTTCACTTCCGCTTGATTTCAGGGTCGCACAGTTGACGAAAACTCCTTACATATAAAAATTGCTTCAGTGATAGCATCAGGCTTGCGAACATTTTAATATTCGCATCTAGGACATCTAAACAGACATTCATAGCAACAGGACGGGAAGACCGGTTGGATATGTGTACACATGGAGGTCTCATATGCCCTACAATATACGTCGCGCTCTTATATGCCCTATAATATACTTCGTGAACTCTATAACATACGTCGTGGACTCTCATATACCCTATTATATACGTCGCGGACTCTTATATGCCCTATAATATACTTCGTGAACTCTCATATGTGCTATAATATACGTCGTGAACTCTCATATGCCCTATAATATACTTTGTGAACTCTCACATGCCCTATAATATACGTCGTGAACTCTCAAATGCCCTATAATATACTTTGTGAACTCTCACATGCCCTATGGTATACGTCGTGGACTCTCATATGTCCTATAATATAAGTCGCGTATTCTCATATGCCCTATAATATAAGTCGCGGATTCTCATATGCCCTATAATATAAGTCGCGGACTCTCATATGCCCTATAATATACGCCGTGAACTCTCATATGCCCTGTAAAGTCGTGGGTCTCAAATGCCCTGTCATATAAGTCGCGGAATTCCTGTGCCCTGTATACCTTGTATACGTCACGGAGCTCTCGTTTGCCTAATAAGTCCAAACACGTTACACACACACGCACACACACTATGACTTCAAGGACCTCCAAACACGTAAAGATCCCCTAATTAAGCCATGCATGTGCAGGAAAGCTTTGTGACAAGAAGGTGAACGCGTAAATACCGTTCTCAAAATGAAGACTAGCTTCTGAATGGCGTGCATGCGACAGGTGACGTGATCGTTGTGGAGGATTTTTCAGACGTGAGAAAATCAGGCGGACAGGTATCGTAACAAGGGAAGGGGATGCACAGTGAAGGGGGTGGGGGCAGCAAGTGGGGGTCTGCGCGGGTACTGCAGCAGACCAGACGACAGGGCACGGCTGGAGGCAAGCCTGCGCCGTACGGGCTGATGCAAGCGCGTCTGCCGTGTGGCCGCAGGGTGGACTAGAAGTAACTGACCAGGCGACCAAGGGCAAGGACGGGCGGCTTAGCCATAAACCACATTCGTGCTACTGCCGCCAGACCCACGCTCGTTCCCTTTCTCTCTCTCTGGTGGTGGTGGTTGGGGTGGGGGCTGGTGATCCCAACTTTGTGCTGTATTCTTTAGACACTCTTGCGTTTTACGGACATGACAAAGATAACAGATAGAATAGAACAAGCTTGGGAAAGTCTTTTTTTTTACGAAAACACACACTAAAACACTGGGTAACTTTCACAGTCAATTTGTTCCTCGAAGTCAGCGTTCGTTTTCTTGCCCTGACACTGCTTGCCCTGATGAAATGATAATGCCCCGAAGCATTGACTTTGCTTTTGTCAATTTCAGCTTGGCCTCCAAGTTCCTTTGTAGTCACATCATTACGATTATCCTCGAGAAAATAAAATTTCTGACTCACTGGGTTCACGTTACTTCGACAATGTCATCCGCGCATGCGTGCGTGTAAGTAGTCACCTGAAGTCCAACGTTGCTCGAGGCGGGCTGACAGTTTCACTGCTAGTGTTACGAAATGTGCAGCTGTAATTCTTCCTCCTCACAACGCACTCGTGCAGCACCTGCCTGACCTGTGACCTGTGACCCGAGGGAAATTGATGAGCGCTACTGGCCTTGTGCTGACGTCACCAAACGGCATCCTTTCTCCCTCCGGTGTCTGCGCAGCTAGCAAGGTGTGGTGTCCTGCACGTGCACGCGTGCGTGGGTGCGCGGGTGCGTGTGTGAAAGACTGGACTGCTACGCAGCGGCTTGATTGGCTTGATGGGGTGGATCGAGACTGTGTCAGCAGTTCCCGTCAAACGCCAGTGGCCTTGTGACAGCAGCTTTAGAACGTCACGCTGACTGATTTCTGATTCACTTCCTTTGGGCCTTCATCCCCAGCACGCACGTGCGAGTAGTTCTGCATACGCAGGTACCTGTAAGTTATACAGACGGCCTTGCTGACGACAGGTGTCGCACACCTATCTAGGTGTACCCAGCGCACGGCAGCTGTGGCCAGCTTGCATTCCAGTGAACCCTTCGGCACCTTCCGTCTCCCGTCTGAACGCGACCTCCACCTTGCACTGGTTGTTTGCTTCACCGCAACGCGTGCCAACAGCCGACCTCTGACCTCGCGAAGAAGGGACGTTTTAGTCACAGCTAAAACTAATTAAAGCATTTCTCATCGCTGAAATATGGCTTCGTCTACAAGCGCCGCTGTGCACACACGACCTCTGCACTCGTGCACACTGCGATCGCGCTGGGGTCGGGGCTCACACAGGGTCAGGGGTCAGGGTGCACGCGGTCACATGAAATCGATCGCTGACCGACATATTGGATTGGGGGAGGGGGTGAACCAGCTGTCATAGAGGTGCAAGCGCACTAAATTGGCATGCTGTAAACGAATATAAGACAACCTTGGAATGAGCTGTGATCGTCTGTTCCCCTTCCTGGTCTGACAGTTCTCTAGGCGCACGGTGTGCGTGCGTATATAGGCATGGGGAGTGGAGGGTGTTCGACTGCTGGGAGATATAAAAGTGAGGCTACCTGTATGCAGTAATGGGTATATCACAGTTGGGATAAACCAGTTTCCCTGTTTAATATGAAACGTGGACAACCCTGGAGTCAAGCGTTTCTGCTGTGAACACGCTTCAAACAGTGAACGTTAACAACGAAACGAGGTAAACATTCCGACACTGATGATCACTGGTCACATACGATACGAAGGCGGCAGCCAGCGTTGACAGCACAAAGTATGGGGTGCACTTGCTGCACTTTTACACTTGAAACCTAAATCTGTGTACCCTGTACCCCGCCAGACGTTTAAAGGTACTGGGACACATGGACGTCACAGCAAAGAGACACTGCAGTCCTTCTTTAAAAAAAAACCCCTATGTCTATTTATGGCAGCTGCGATTACTTTTTCACTATTTACTAGGCTTCGGTTATCAACTTATCACACAGATGTTAGTCTGTGTCTACTGTGGTAAAATTCACGTGAATCTACGCGTTCCCATGCTGTAGCAACCGCCTCTGCAGAACGAGATAACAGCGAGATTCGCTCGACAGTCGTGACGTCAGCCAGAGGAAAGGCGGTAGTGTCTCACCTGCCGATCCTCCTCGTGACGTCATCCGCGGGCTGCGAGATTTACCCCAGCAGTGCAGCAGACGAAAGAAAAGTGTTGCATGCTGGCATGTTTTCTTGATATTATAGAGTTTTCACATAAAATGCATTCACAACAAACAGTATCTTGTTAAACAGCAATAGTTGGCTGTTGCGCATACTTGGTATTTGGCGCCCCTGTATCTTTAAATCTGTGTACTCCGTACCCCTCCTCGCTTTATATGTGCTTAAATCTGTGCACTCCGTACCCCTTTTCGCCAAAAATGTGCTTACATCTGTAAAGTCCGTGCCCCGCCCCGTAAAACATGTGATTAAAGCTGTGCAGATGTGTTCACAGCTAGGGCGGTCTTGCATGTAGTGACTAAGAGATGACCGCTTAAAGACGGGCCGTCAGTTTGTCTGAATTAAGTCCTACGCCGCATATGTTGTCATCGCACCGACGTCTGCTTAGTGGGAGAAGATGGCAGGGAGACAGCTTCTGTTGTAGAGCTTCTACCTTGCGTGTTGAAGTTTGCTGGTTCGAATCCAGGAGTGGCCATATTATATCCAGAAGTTAAACACTGCGCAGACTCCATGGTCATACCACAAACATTAAACTGCCTGCCCGCATGGCCCATCGTAATGCAGCTATCAGTCTTTCAGTGCATGGCTTAGTAAGAGGATTCTAACCCACCCACCCACCCACCCACCCAACAAACACACACACACCTCCACAGTGCGAAATCACCGCGAATTGAAAGCACCGTCTCTCTAAAAGCAATCAAATCTCCTTAATGGAGGTGTATGGGGGCATAATTATCAGCTCATTTCTAGCAAGTCGTGTTGATATCCCAGCTTGCCTCCAAGCTGCCGTGTACAGAAGCCCATGGAAGCCATCTGCCAGGAATCTGAGAGCTGTAATCACAGCGTCATGTGCTAACCAGTGGGTACAGGTACGTTAGGGGCATTAGCCATCAGGCTGACAATGCGGTTTGAAAAAGAACAATGAGTTTTCGGAACATAAACCGTCGTCATTTCCCACTTTTTCTGTATTTTCTGACAAAACTATAAATCTCTCCCTCTCCCCTCCCACCGCTTGGACTGAAACTCACAAACGTTGACAACATGAAATACTTGACGCAGTGTCTTCTCGCTGGAGATATATGACACGTTTATGCCAGAGGTCAGCAAACGGCCTTCCTTTCGCGAACACAGTTACAGCCGACTGGACAAAGCGCCTGACAGCCGCAGCGGACTGACCAACGCAGAAGTAGAAGAGTGAGGGCTTTGTACGATGTCGACAAACTCACAAGACGAGTGAGGTCACAAGGATTCACATAGCTTGGAGTCATAAGCAAGAGGATGCTGATTCTCAAGAACCGCTGACAGAAGTGGCACTTTCAAGCGAACAGGTGTGACAGGACACTGCGGTGCTTCCTTACCTTGCTCTGTCAATCCAGCTCTTTCACACAACAGTTTTATATCGGGGAAAACTTGGAAGACAGTGGGTGGGTGGGTACCTGAGTGCCGCAGATCAAGTCGTGGACACGGCCTCGTATTCCAAGTGGCTTCTTCGGTTCCCGCCTCTGATCCTTCTCGTGATCCGCCATATTACTTGCGCCATTAGCTGTCCTCAACCAGACTGACGTCCTCATAATATAGCACTGGGATAGAGTGATGTCCCCTTTATAGCACTGGCCTTGTTGTGATTTTTCCGGCGTCTAGTTGCCTACCCAATCAGGAGGTAGAGCAAATTGTTACGGCCGACCCAATTGGCTCGCCAAAACAGCCAGGAGAGACCGCGCGGTGGAGTGGGGAAGGTAGCCAGCTGAGAGCGAGGGGAACCCGCACCCCGTCCCTCGGTTGACCCGTCACCCTCAGAGGGGGTCGGCTGCGAGGTGGGGGCGAATAACACTCCGGGCTACAGCTTACCACCTAGAACGGGTAGAAAGCCCATTCGCGTTTTTCTGGCAAGTCCGCGCTCAGGGCTATATAGGCGCCCGACCGCAAATGTTAAGGGCCGAAATGTGAAATGCCGTATGCTGATTGCCGTATGCCGATTGCCGTATGCTGAAGGACGAAGGTATTACAGACGAGTGCAGGCATTATCCTCGACGTGGACTGAGAACCAGCAGTGCTTCTGCAACAGGGGTG
>SMGT01012335.1:621831-667276 GCA_004794575.1 Lanistes nyassanus
TCAGACAATCAGGTGTGGTGTTGAAACAAGCAAGGCGCGGGGATTGGTGTGCCTGTGAGCGATGCTGCTGCACGACAGCCAAATGAAACGTCAGTTTGAGGCAAGTCTACCCCCCCCCTCTCTCTCCTCTCCCTCTGTTTCTGAAGGTTACAGGCTGCCGTGGGAGCACAGCGTCAAACACAACCGCCCCTGACCTCCTTCCGTCCTGATCCCCCATCTTTCCCCATCTCAGCAACAGCGCATCTTGTTTAAGACTCCCACCCGTAATCTCCCTACCCCCACCCTAGTTTTCCTTACCTATTCTACTTTTATCCCGCTGCAGCGATTGAGATTGTCTCCTTCTCACCGTTTTCCTCCTTATGGGAACTTCTGAGAGAAGACGGCTTTTTTCTGGGTTGCATGAGCGTTCGTATCTGCACTTCCGGTCATCAGACCGGTCGTAAGGCCCGTTCGCCTTGTGTATTTTATGTACACCTTTACGCATGGACGGGCGATAAGAGCCCTTATCCAGCACAGTTCGTAGGAGTTTTCACTGTCCAGGAACCGCCTCTGCGTGTACCCAGTCACACAACTGGATGCTGGAGTGAGAAAATGGCATGTCTGGCATCGCCATAGTCTTTCAAGGACCAGGGGTCACAAGCACAAGCCGATAGAATCTGGGCGGTAAGCAAGCGTTAGATGCTCGCTTGACTTCGCGTTAACCGTCAGCTAGAGCCCAGCGGCTTATCGTGCATCCGGACACAGCCTCGGGTGTGCGTGCTTTTGATGTCAGTAGACCAACGTCTTTGCTGGCCATCTGCTTCCTCCTGCTGCTGTTGTGCCCGCTCTGCACGCGCGTGCGTACGGACATGCGCACTTGAAATCCAAAACTTGGGCTCCTTCCCTGAATGCTCGGTACTTCCGCTGGAGAGAAGGAGGTGAGGGGGGGGGGCTCTTGTCAGGCAGGTGGCAATGCACAACGTTGAGCACGCAGATTACCGTGTTGATAGGCCGGTCCTGGGAGCCACAGTGATGGCTGAAGTACCTCGCTAGTCATTCGGCGCCCATTCAAACCGACAGCTCCCGTGTTTTCCTTTCGCTTTTTGTACGCTGGAATGTCAGTGACGGCTTCCCTCACTGGAATGTAAGCACAAGCTGCGTACGTACTCGCTGCACGTCACGGGGCTGCAAATGAGACAAAATACCGCACACACCACAAAACATCTTTCGCCCACGCATTTTGGCACGCACGTGCAGTATTCCGGAAACGGTGCTTTGTAAATGTCAGCATGTCTTGTGAGTTTTCTGAGACATGCAATCTCACTCACCCGCACTCTCCACACTCTCTCTCTCTGTAAGAGACAGAGATAAGGAACAAGAGATTTCATACGTCTGAAATATCTTCTACAACTGAAATTAGTGCAATACCCACACTTTCAATTCCCTAATACAAACCAAACTTTTCTAAATAACATATCGGTAGCGGGAATTAGCGTACTAGAATAGAAAAAGGACACGTCCCCATTCGGGACACTTCAAGAGTTTACCTTCCCTGATAGGTCATGTGACGTACTGTCGAGGCCTACTGACATACATTTCAATGAAGGTTGTTGGCAGCTGGCGACTGTAGTTACAACTTGGATTATAAAATCTATGGGGGCAGGAATATGTCCACAAAGGGGGGCGTTCGTCTCAGTTCCGAGGGAGTGTCCCTGCAGCGGTCCGACTACATTTTAGGATAACTTGAGACAGCTAGGGTATCTGCTGACTCAATCATCCGACAGTTACGTCACACTGTCCAGAAGCAGAACGAGTTTCCCTTGGACTGGATCCACTTTTACTACAGGCCATGGTGATCTCTTTTCACGAATATCATGCAGGTGTTTGTATTTAGTGGAGTACTTACTTACAGAAGCGAAATCTGGATCGTTGCGTCTGCACCAAGACTGGGCATTGTGTGCTAACCTGGGTGTGACGCACTCACAGCGGCGGTTTTATGATGTCATAGAGACGAAGTCAGGGTATTTATAACTCAAGTGACTTGTGTTTGTTGAAATCATGATATAATATATGGGCCTGCCGTCTGCTCCAGAGACGAAACAGTGCATATCGGTGACGGGTCTTTTATAACAGAGGGCAAACAATACTGTATATTGCTGACGTGCCTTTTGTTACAGAAGCGAAACGTAAGTGTAAATTGCTGACGCGTTTTTCGTTACAGAGTAGAAACAGTAGAATATAGCGGTGATTTGTCTTTTGTTACAGAGGCGAAACCATCGTATTTATGGCTCCATCTTCAAGGAGCCGTTCGGCCCGTCGCAGAACGTGTGCGTGGCGGACCCAACCCTGGTTGAGGAGATCCTGCGATTAGAAGGGCTGTACCCCAACAGGCCGCCGTACGAGTCCTGGGTTTTGTACAACACGAAGCGCAAGTTGAGGGGTGGCATCATGACGGCGTGAGTTCTGCGTGCGCGCTGAGCGTGCGTTATGCGTATGTTTGCCTACATCTGCACGCGCAAGTCCATGCGCTAAAGACAATATCATGAGACAGTCTGCTAGAACTAATAATTTCTATTATCAAGATGAATATCTTTCATTAGTCTGCTAGGTGTAGTTGTGTCATGGCAGAGTTTCACACTAAGAGGGAGGGGTGCTAGGTCAAGGACTTGCCAGCGTAATTAATTCTTTGAACTACAAAGCTGTAGACATTTAAACACAGACGAGGCTTAGGAACAATGTTGCTACAATACCTACTGCTTTCTATACAAAGTGTGACTGCTCGCCGCTTGTACTGCAACAGAGACAATATAATACTTTATAAAGTAGTGTAATGCACTAAGTTATGTAACGATACCAGTACATGCATGAGCAACATAACGATACGCGTGCACGCACGTAAGTTGGCAAGCACACGCACACACACTAACTTGCCATGCACACGCACACACACTAACTTGCCATGCACGCGCTTGTTTCCCAATACTGCTGTTGCCAAGTTTTGCTAGGTACTCGCACTCTCCGTACGAAAGATTTTCGAAAGACTTTTTCTGCCGATGTCTTGCTTTTAAAGAGTCCTCCAAAACCATAGTCATTGCTATAGCCATACCCATGTTAGTTATAGCGTCTTTGTCCAAGGGTTTTGGCCGCCGTGTGGCAAAGCTAGGGTCTTCTCGGCAGATTCGAAACAAAAGCGACTGGTACTGTTCTCAGCACAATTCACTTCGTGTTGCCTTACAACGAACACACTCGGCAGCTCTCGCAGCTTAAGAACTGCTGCTTGCTCGGCCATTTGTTTTGCCGCTGACAGATAGCTGGGCTTACTTCTCTCCGAAGCAGCCTAAGCACCTTTCATAATGTGTTCTGTTTTTCCTTCACACCGCTTGAGTGGAAAATGCAATGGGCATAAATCACACTCGAGGTGAGTATGCAATAGGTATACATCATACTTCACGTGGGTATGCACTGGGCATAAATCATACTCCACATGAAAAGGAAAGGTCTACAGGGGCTGGCTTGCGGCACAAAAAGCCAATGGTGGCAGGGACAGGGGTGATAAATACTGCTTAGCGAAATGGGAGTTACAGCAGTGGTACAGCAGTCCGGTGCTGACGCCCTCGTGAAAGGGCGCCGCCGGTCTTGAAGAGAGTCGCCCTGCTACGAGCACCGCCTCTCTCACCGTGCCGTGTGGACAACAAGCACTTCTCGATCGGCTGGAGGGGTTGGATAGTGCGACAAGATCGGAAGTGCATAATTTTTAGGAACATATTAAATGTGCCTCCTGAATTGTTGGTAAGAAAATGGCCACATCGTTTACCTGACACAGGACACGAGGAGGGTGGTATATGAGTTGATTATTTCAGGCGTGTATTTGCTAAAAGCATTGTTAATAACAATCGAAGGGCAAAGTGTACGTGGCTCCACGCAATGGTGGAAACTTCAAAAGCTTGTAGCGCTATCTTCAACTGACCCTACGATGTTTGCATATTTGCCCGGAAGGTGTTTCATTGGAGCTACGATCACGAATGGAAGCAGCGTGATCTTCACATTGCTCAGCTTTCGACAACGGTGTCAATAACGGCCGTTTCACCTGACTTAACAGTCGTGTTTGCATCCAAAATGTCCTGGATACTCTGCTCTTGAAATGATGGGCACTGGGTGGGAATGTGATGTTTAAAGCCTGGGCTAAATCCACTTGACACAGCAAAGCCTGCTGGCCATGCAAGTGTCCGTCGCTTAATTTGTGTCGTTTCTGCTGTTTGTTAATTCTCAAACTCAAGGGGGAGGTCAAGCCGTTTTTACAATTATCTGCATCTGTCATGTATGCCACGGCTCATAAAAGCTGCATAGGAAACAGATTTTAAGAAGCAGTTCCGAGTAGTTCCAGGGCATTGTGAACAGCTGAAAGCTAATAGCTCTATAATCCATCGACCTTATGATGTTTCTTGTTGACCTGCAGCTACAGCAACGATTGGAAGCAAAGCCGACCTTCGCACTGACTGTAAAGGTCAAGAACAGCTTTCTCAAAACGCAGTCGCAGTCGTTTTTAAGATTTGTAAGTCGCTTATGACACGTACACCATGGCCGTGCAAGGAAGCTGCAAAGGACACAGATTTGACGCCACCATTCAGATCCACAAAATACATAAAAACCTGTTATACTCGGGGAAATATTTTAGCAGTGCGCATGTCTTGTTTTACGAAAGGCATTTTGAAGATTTCTTCCTCTCTCCTTTCTCACGCACGCACACATACGCGCGCGGACATGTCCATTCACATTACCCTGGCCTTTGACGCCTGCATATGACGGAGAGGGTCTGTTATCTTGAAGTGGCTTTGTCATTGACCTCATCCTCATCATATTTGTCTTGTTCCGCTTCATTCCACCAATATACAGAGCGTCTCGCCGTTCGGTCTATTCGTCTACATTGTCATCCGCGTACTCACTCGCGCCCAGGGTCTGGAGACTTGCACTCTGCGTGGAGCAGAGAATGAGGCAACCCCCGTGACGTGCCCTTTGACCCTGACGCTACGGGCGCTCGCCGCTGGCAAGAACGGAGACCTTGTGTTGCAACAGAGGCGGATTTGTTTGCAGTCTGCACCACCAGACCCGTGTGACGCCAGCCTGAACAGAGCTCATTTCGGTCTGGGTGCCGCTACCGTGGTGGTCCCACGTTCAGAGAGGCATAACAGACTTGCCAATCAGCAGACACCCTCTATTGCAGGGCTGCCCCGGAGAGGTATCAATGGCCCTGTGACCGGCGGCCCGCTTTGTGTCGGCCCAGAGGTGTGACTGCCAGTCGGTACGGGAAAAACAAGAGCAGGGGCGCTGCCTTTTCAGGTCTACGTCAAGGGCCGGAGCTGCGACAAGCACACCTGTCCGCTCGGAGACCCGGGCCCTTATTTCCACCGGCCGATCTGCTTTGCCTCGGTCTTTCTTCGCATGCGCCAACAGGGCAGCCCACAGTCGGTGGGTGGGGCTGAGCGGAGGTATGCGTCCGTTCGCAAATAAAATGAAGGGGGGGGGAGGGGACAGGTGGGAATTGGGGGGGGGAGTGGATGGAGTGTAAGCCACGTGCACCCTGCTGCAAGCAAAGGCACCAGAATACAAATGAACTTTGACCTGTCTGTCCCTTGCTAAGTCCTGTCTTTCAGTGCCACTGCACCGTACGAAAGACAGTACATCGCTGCCTGTTTCAAAACAAAAAATGTGACTGCAGCGCAACTGAAATAAACCTCCCGTAACATGGTGCGTTAGTCCTCCGTCCAAGTCTGGCCGCCAGCCCACAGCTGAACGAGAAGAGGGCCACCGAACAAAACTGTGTGGCTGACATTTCACCCCGCAGCCATAGCATAACACACCCGACACAGTGTACCTACTTGTCAAAAGCTCTTTAACAGCGCTACAGTTGAACGTCTTGAGAACAGCGACACCTGATTACAGCAGCCGGT
Organism: Lanistes nyassanus; assembly: GCA_004794575.1. Taxonomy (NCBI): domain Eukaryota; kingdom Metazoa; phylum Mollusca; class Gastropoda; order Architaenioglossa; family Ampullariidae; genus Lanistes; species Lanistes nyassanus. Next base: position 627,759 of record SMGT01012335.1, read on the forward strand.
ACTAAATTTTACAAGTGTAGCAGCACCGCGACGGCTGTAAATTAATTCTCATTGATTAAAAAAAATTACTTTCTTTTTACTGCATTTTATATAGCTTATAAATCTCTATTATCTGTTTGTATTTACCGTGCGTTGTTTGTTGCATTCTGCAGGCAGGGCGAGTACTGGAAAGCCAGTCGCCGGAGTCTGGGCTCGAAGCTGATGAAGCCAAGCTCGGTGGCGGAATACCTGGATGACGTCAACGACATCACCGCAGAGTTCGTGGAGCGCGTGCGGCTGCTCAAGTCTCAGCAGCAGGATGGCGCTTCCGTGAGGAAGCTACCGTTCGAGATTAACAAATACACCATGGAAGGTGAGCCCCGCAGCTGGTTTTTGTTTCGCATGTCGTCTGAACTTCTGTCCATGGTGTGGGAACGTTAAAACAACAGCATTACAACAGCAGGGACGAGGTACAACATGCCTTGAAGTGACACACAAAAACAGCCGACGCAATGTCATCCGTTAACGTCCTTCACCTCAGTCTGACAGCCCGCTTCGTAATCTAACAGCAGTTGACATAAATCCCGGGTGGAATTAAGTAAAGCCATAATATTCTATCTAGATACTGCTATTCATCAGTCAAGAGCTGTCTAACGGAATTAAGTCGGATAATTTTCCCCGTAGAAGCCACACATGGCAGGCATACAATTGTTGCTATTGTTCAATTTCGTCCTGAAGTTACCAGTCGGGTCAAACTTGTTCCGGTCTGTGAGACTGAGATGGTGAGGTTGTAACTGAGGCGGTAGTGTTACCTGCAGAAAATCTGCATGAATCCCAAGGAGTCGATGATACGGGTGGGATAGGGTTTGTCACCAAACCAGAAGGTCCGTATCCCCTCGTGGGCACACAGCGAATGTGGCACCAGCTCTAAACCTTTCAAAGACATACCCAGCTGACACGGTCAACAACACCAAAAGACTTATAGAAAGTCACTTGATGCCAGCACTGTTGGCTGGTGTTTGAAGAGCATTCAGCCATTGCCCTCGAATATTTCAAAGCGCGTCGCCAACGGTCGCAGGAAGGGTTAGGCTAAAGAAAGGTTGTACATGGCCTTCCCATGAGCATTGAAGCGTGACGGAAGGGGTTTTTAGACATGTTTGTCCGAAGAGGCAGGAGGAAAGTCTTAAAGCTACACTTGAATTATTGTCCACCCAAGACTGCGACATTTGTGAATGTAATGACTGTATTCATTATGTAAGAAACATAAGCATCTAGGCCCGCAGCGTCTCCCATTTCGTTGCTGCGAAATTCCTGCTTTGTTAGCAGATCCGAGCGAGGTGTTGCAACAGCAATAATAGCGGCGGCGGAAATCTTATCCGCGGTAGTTTTGTACTATCCTCAGAATTGGACCTGGTTAATGTAAGTAATTCAACCCTAGCGTCACGTCACCAAGCGTAGCTATTAATGACGGTATTATTCTCTCTCTCTCTGTGTGTGTGTGTGTGTGTTGGCGTGCGTGCGTGTTGCGGCAGCTGTGGGCCAAGTTCTGCTGAATGTGCGGATCGGGACGCTGCAGCAGGTGGTGTCCCCAAAGATCCAAGACTTCATCTCCGCCATCGGCCGCATGTTCCTGACGGGCCATCAGCTCATGGCCTTCGCCCGCGTGCACCAGCTCCTCGGCACGCGCGCGTGGAGGGACCACGTGCAGGCCTGGGACACGATCTACGAACTGGGTGAGGACAAACTTCGCTAGTTACTTGCCCAGACATGCGTAATGCAGGTTGAATCCATATTGTCACTCGAGTGGAGCTCTGTAGCTCGCGCTGTGCCCCGGTAGCGGCTTGAGTGAAATGCAATCCGTGCCCATCCTGTGACCTACCTGTGACGGTCACTTTGCCCATGTTTTGACCTACCTGTGACGTGCGCCATTTGCAGGCTGCGAGCTGATGGAAGGCCAGATCGACAGGGCCTTCAGGAGGCTACAAGACAAGCCCCTGGACCCCGGCCAGCCCCTGGACCTGATCACGTACCTCGCGGCCAGCAGCAGTCTGACGAGAGATGAGATCGTCAGCAACTTGATCGAGACATTCTTGGGAGGCGTGGACACAGTGAGTCCTTACTTCCTCACCGTTTGCTAGCAGAAACAACCAACCTGTTATTTACAAACTTTGTTTATGTTTACAATGGAGTGTTGCTTCTATTCTGCTCTTGTCTGTGATCGAATGAGCTTTTGTCGATATTCTCCCTCCAGGGCCAGTCGGGCTATTATCGCCCTCTGTGATATGCGCTATGAGGAAAGCATCCTTGGTTCCGTATCTCGCAAATATGAAGCGGCTTTAAATGCTGTTTCGAAAGAAATCCCGATGTCATTTTATCGCAAATGCTTCTTGTGTGTGTTATTGTAAGCTGCCTCTATTTTTTAAAACTTTACATTCATTTTGATTTGGTTTAATTTAAAATCACAAAACCAATCCCATTATTCTGGTTCTTACTTGTATAATTAGATTATTACATTATTGATACGAGGACTCGCCTCCCATACTTGAGTATTTAGTCCAGTTTTATGTACTTCATTGATGTTTATTTAATCGGATTTCACGTGTCTTTATCGAAGTGTATTTAATCGGCTTCGATGTTGATTCGTTACGGCTACTTAATAGTTATTTCGTCTGAATTCATTGCGACTTCTTTACTTAATGCTGACGTGATCGGATTCTGACGTATCTGACAGGTGGCTAACGGAGTGGCCTTCATCATCTACCTCTTGTCTCGCAACCACGCTGCCCAGACAAAACTGCGGAACCAAGTGGACTCAGTCTTGGGGAAAAGGTCATGTACCATAGATGACCTTCAAGCTTTGCCCTATGTCAAGGCCGTTGTCAAGGAGACCATGCGTCTGTTCCCTCCAATTCCTATCAACGCTCGCGTGACACAGGAGGACACTGTCATTAGCAACTACCACATACCCAAAGGGGTGAGTTAACAGCAGATATTATATACCGACAACCATAATGTAGCGTACTATTTACCACATACCAAAGGCGTGAATAGAATGTACCAATCAAAACATACACGACTATAACAATGATAATATGTAAAAGGCGGTGAGTGTAGTAGCTAAGATGTGAATCTAGGGGGCAGGATTACTGGCTGGAAGGTTAGGACATGGTGTCTGGGTAAAATTGGTAATTTTGTTTCCAGAAGAGCAAGGTTCCTCCTTTTGTATCGCTACAAACATCTTCAATACGTCCTTCACAGAAATCTCAATATTTCAGTCCTCATAGTCGTATTATGACAATAATCCTGATCTTGCTAGGTCGGTAATCCTAATCATAGTCATCGTCTGTCGGTAATCACGACCGACTTGTGTCGACTAGCGGTTATCGTCTTCACTGAAGTCTTCAGGCAGCTTTCATCGTCGGTGTCGAAAAGAAACATCAGAACGTTGTCAAAACGTTGCAAATCAGTAAATGAGAACCTGTTGCTGTTAGGGATGTAGCATGGGGAACTCGCCCGACAGCAAGGCGCGATGTGCACTAGACCTGTAGTCCATTGACAGCTTAGCTATAGAAGCAACACAGTCTCGCACCGCACAAAGACCTCATCCCCCGGCGCGAGGCGTCGGCACGAACCCATTGACCACGTGCGGCGAGGCAGACACAACTTGCTGGAAAAAGACCGTCTTTGATTGGCGGAACGTCGCCCCGAGCCTGTAATTGAGTGCGGATGAACGGAGCGGACAGGGGAGGGTAACTCGCCGTGCATGCGGCCAAACCCACCTGGAGAAGGATGCGGCACGTCAGCCGGTGCTAATGACTTCCGGTTGTCCGCCCCAGCAGACTCCGGCCTCTCGCCACCCGTTAGACGGCGCTGACAGAAGTGTCCGGTGCACCGACCAGCCGCGTCCCTTGACAGAGATCCCTGTAATGGTCACCGGCCCCGCACGGTTTTGAAAAGCTTCGTGCGTGGTTGCAGTCGGGAGCAGGGATGGGCTGGAAAGGAAAGAAAGGGTTTTTCTTTTGGCCTCTTGTCATTTTATTTGATGGCGGCTCGGAAAAAATCCTTTTTTCCCCCCTATTTTCGGGAGTGGTTTGTCTCGCCAGGATTATTAATGTTGCTGTTGTAGGCCACGTGATCCTCTAGCTGAAAGAACTTTTTATTTATGGATATACCTCTGTTGGCGAACATCGCTTAAAGACACATTTGTGAGAGATTTAATAGTTGATTATAAACCTTAGCAGTTTTGATCGATATGGAAACTTTTTTGCTGAGTGTACTGCTTTCTTGCTGCACGTGCAGTTGTAATTAAAGACTGGCTTGTCTGCTTTTGTGTGGAGGAAGCAAGATTTCGTGATATGTCAGAAGTGAATACCTACAATATGTGCACGCCCACCCGCTTTCATTCTGTGCTCTATATATTTCCATATCTCTGGGTGCTCAGCTGTCAGAAAATCACGCATTAATCATCTCTCTGGGTGGTTGTTTTTCTTTCATTCATTTATTCATTCATTTTTTTCATTTCCTTCTTTTATTCCTTGCCTGATTGCTGGACGAACATACACAGCCACTGAAGATCATATATGAGGGATGTCCGATATGACTAAAAGCCATCAGACTAAAAGTCACATTACACTGACACCGGCCTAAACAATCACATTGTACCGACACTGGGCTAACCAGTCACATTGTACTGACACCGGGCCAACCAGTCACATTGTACTGACACCGGGCCAACCAGTCACATTGCACTGACACTGGGCCAACCAGTCACATTGTACTGACACCGGGTCAACCAGTCACATTGCACTGACACTGGGCCAACCAGTCACATTACATGACACCGGGCCAACCAGTCCTAGTCACGGAGTTGCATGCTGTCTAGTAGATCGGCGCGGGAAAGCGGGAAATTGGTCGTTTTCGCCCATCTTGTTAGCGGCTCGGAAAGAAAACAATATTCTTGCGAATCAGATTGTTGCGTACCATCGTCGACTGATAACTCTGTCAGATGCCGTCACCAGAACCTGTGTGCACAATATATTTTTTGTTTCTCTGCAGACTTGCCTGATGTTGAACAACTACACCATGTCACGTGACCCTCGCATTTTCACTGACCCGGACAGCTTTAACCCTGACCGCTGGCTGAGGGACGAGGTGGCCACGTGGCACCCGTTTTCAGCCATACCTTTCGGCTACGGCCCCCGCAGCTGTCTGGGTACGTATGTGCTTGTACTGTCTACCTGCACTCCACCTTGTGCTGACCTGTTGCCTCGTAACACCTGTGCCAGTCCGTGGCTGTCTTCCCACTCTGCATGGAGACAAAGCCACACGACATGTGCTGGATAGTTTATAAATTGGACATATTTGAGTACATTTACTCTGATTTAGAGAAAAGTTATTGCCCTCGGCTGAAGATATGAGGAATGTGCCTCTATATCTGGTCGTTTGGCTGTATGGTGTTTGAATGTTATACACGTTTAGATATACAGGCCTACTATTCTCGTGTTTCATAGCTCATCATATTTTTCATTCTGTCCTATGTTATAAATTTTTGAATTCATTATATTGTTATTGAAGTTAACGTGTTTCATTATGTTTAAAAGATTACATTTTCATCTTGTGTTACGCGTTCATATATTCCATTATATTTTTGAATTGGTTTTTAAATTGCAGGGAGGAGAGTAGCAGAGTGTATTATGCACCTGTCAACAATTCAGGTGAGGATTTTATTATTGCCATATAACTTGAAAATAATCACGTAGTCTGAACCTAACTCTAGCATGAGCTCCACCGGAGCACGCCCCGTCCTCAGGTCGCACGCCCCGTCTACGCCAGGCTTAAGTACCGCGAACACCAGCCCTTTGACCCCAAATCTTGCTTTACTTCTTTCACGGAATTTCATGTATAGACTTGATTGACACCCGCCGATGAGTCTGTGACTATACAGTCTAGGGAGTGTTTTCTCTTGTAATAACCCCCTTGACCGCCTCTGGCAGTGGACAGAAGGAATAGCCTGCGTCTCTTCTGGTTCAGGTGAATGATTCCAGAGGCGAGTTTTACAGACGTCACGATCGCAAGTCCAGTTAGGCTGTGACGTCACAGACTTGTGTCTGGAGGTCAGATCCCTTCATTCCCATTACCTGTTGCCAATCGCTGCATCGAACAATTTTTGTACGCCTGGCCTATGATTCGGGCTGTCTGGGGCTGCCAGCGGCGGGCTGCTGCAGACCTAGCAAATGAGCTGGAAACAAGCTGATTGAAGCTGCGACAGGGAGAATTCTCTTGGTCGTGTCAGTCATCCCTTCACGAACCTAGCTTCATAGCCACGAGGGTCGCCAGAAAGCGAAGCCAGAGTTTGTAGCGTCGAGTGTAACATCCGTGATGTCAGTACCTAACTGGACTTGCGATCCTGACGCATGTGAAACACGGCTCTGGAATCACTCCATGCACTCAGTGGTGCTTACTTTCACCTGAACTAGACTTAGTGGCCTTACGGCCACCTGTGTGCATCCTGCATCGCACGGTCTCATTGGCTTGCAGGCTCACCAGATGTAGAACATCGCAGCGTAACTGATTAAAACCTTCCAAGACTTTGATTACTTTTCCGCTGCTACGATAAGCAAAGGGACTAAATCTCATTTCGTTTATTTTAATTACATTCTTCACGGCTTTATCTCCTTAGTATTTTCCTACACGAAATGCAAAATTTAAAAAAAGGAGGGAACGAGAAGAGAATACAGCGACAGACGGCTTAGTATTTTGATAGTTATAGTGTGAGCGTGTAGAAGCATATTACAGGTAACAGGTCACAGTGTCTCAAACTTGGTGTAATTGACATAAAGAAAAAAAATTATTCAGTAGCCAGACATTGCTGCTGCCTGGTGCTGAGCAACTAGCCAACTAAGTGGCCACCTTGAAAAGAAAAACTTAAGCATAAATATTCATGTTTTTGGTGCTTGTTTATGTCACGCAGTTCAAGTGTGGTTCGTTTTTCTCCTCAGATGGTCCAGAACTTTATTTTGGAGAAAGATCCCTCTTACGACGTCACGCCGCTCGTTAGGACTCAGCTCACGCCAGGTCCCGAGCTCCCTGTCCTCTTTCTGGATCGACGATAGAGTGGTCACAAACCTGTTGCCAAGTCTGGTCCCCAGAGGGGCTTATTTCCGGTCACATGAGACGGCAGTGTGGCGCCATGTTCATGATCGAACTGTCTGCAGTACCCCAGTCCAGCCCTGAGTGTTTGTCGTCCAAGAACTTTTGTTTTTGCCTTCCTGTCATTGGCTTAGAAGACGTGACAACCCGTAGCCACAAGACACTCCCGGACCTAACCTGTCACTGGCAAATGGCCTGCCATAGACATCTGACCCAAAGCATAGACACAGCGCGGTGGTCTTGGAAGAGCTTATGTAGATATGTATGTAGACAAACTCAGATACGCATACAGCCTCACAACCAAGTTTTTTTTTTACGTTGGTCTACCTCAGCGAGGCTCAGAGGCGTGTCAAGCTACAGAAGGTGTACCTCACTTCGCAAGTGTCCAGTTGCAGCCAGCGGGCAGATAGATGTGGACAGTGTTAGACATTGGGCATCAAAATTGTCAAGTTATTGACAGTGGACTTAACAAGTGTACAGATACAGACAGTGAACTTGGCGTGTCCAGTCAAACACAGAGGACTCTTCTGGGCTGTTCGTGCGACCAAGGCCAGTGCTTAATTTCAAAACAAAGCCCATGCGGGAATAATGCTGCTCAGACCTGTTCAAAATGGCGGACGTCAGCTCGTGGCCATATTTTTAGGCCCTGCAAATGTCTCGTTGTTGTTAAGGCGTTGGGGTAAGACGTTAATACAAAGTGCAGTTTGAGAAAGGGGGGAGGAGTGGGCAGAAGGGGGAGGGTAGATGTCGTCATAAGCTGTCGCGTGTAGACGCGCGGCGTGCACGAGACAAGGTTGCAATGATCCATCACGAAGGTGCACTGTACAAAGCTCACTCCTACGGAGGCGCTCCCGACACAACGGAGGCTCGGGAACTGCGAACATTCACTCTTCCTGTTTTAGCGACACTACAGTCGCTGCCAGTAACACTTTCAGCTAGCACATGCCAAAGAAAGGTAGACTCTGCCCGTAGTGACTGGAGGGAATCTTCGATGGGCACACTTTAAATTTTAGCACAGCCTGTATTGACGCTGACAATGATGTGTTTGTGGCAACCACTTTTTAGACGGGGTACATCTGTGCTTCGAGCCCAGAAGCGTCTGCGGCCACCTATTGACAATCCCAGGTGACTGTCAGTGTCACTGTAATTAAATAAGGACACTGTTAGGATCTACTTCAATAACTGGCAGATTTCTCTGTGCGTTGACTTTGTAACCTAGATATGGTGCTACTTGCCCTGGCAGACAGCATGTGAATTACAGTAACTAGATTTGTTTTTAGTGGGCAAAATGTTTTATTTCGGTTATGTATATTTTGGCAGATCGCACAGAAGGAAAGTTCTGATTCATGCATTTGACCAAAATTGAACACGGGTGGCCAAGGGAAGTTATGTTGGCTTTGAAAAAGAAAAAAGAGATGAACAGTCTCCTAAGAAAATCTCGTCTCAGGGTGACTTATAATCTCCCAGGATTCATTTCCAAGGGGCTTTGGTGACGTGAGTTCTGCTGGGAGATGACGTCAACGGTCAATGTTACCTCATACATTAACCATGACATGACGACACACGGGATGAAAGCGTGTCGGGTTTAACTCAAACGTGAAGCGCTAATTGTTATTCATGTATTTTTTAAGTTTTACAAGTGTAATTTCAAGTGAAGCTTCGTATTCTCCTAGTTCCCTAGCGACTCGGCCACGGCACATTTAATGTGCGTGGCTATGTTTATCTTGTCGTAAACGGCATTATAAAGGAAAAATATGGTTCTGGTATTTTATAAACAAACAACAGGAAACTGGAAATGCAGATGAAACAGAGTTCATGTCTGTAGAGGAGTAAAAAGCGACCGGCTAGTTGTGAGGTGGCCTTTGATAATGAAAATGGTCTTCTTTGCAACATACGGCACTTCGTTCTGTTCATTTCTAAGTAGGATTTTCACAGTTTGCAGTTCTGGTTTGCCCATTGTACACTGTTATTCCTTGGGTGTCCTATTGTACACTGTTATTCCCTGGGTGTCCCATTGTAAGCTAGTATTAACTTTTCAACAGCAGCTTAAACGACAGTGCATAGATTTCACACACTAAAACTCATTAGTAAAAATACACACGCACACGCGCGTTCGCTCTCACGAACACGCACGCACGCACAAACGCTCGGCACAAACGCTTGCTAGGCGCTTCAGGTATCGCTTAACGTCACTGGCGGGGCTGATAAGCCCCAGCGGCACCTGAATGAGAAGCTGGGCGTATCACCGCTTGCGGTTTTGTGAGCGCGGTGTACTGTATTTCACTTCTATGCATGCTTTTATTTACGTTGTAACACAGCCAACCCAGTTTGGTGTGAAATGCCCGTTACAGATAACCTATTAAATAAGCCTAGCTTGTGCTTGCTCAATGCTCCATGAGGCATGCAGGCGGGGCCTTCATATTAATGTCTGCCAAATGAGAATTGTCTGGCTGGCGACTCGGAGAGGACGGATCAAGGTCTTGACAGACAGAATTGTTCGTACCGACATCGGATAGGCAGCGCCCTAATGCAGTGGTGGCGCGACGGGATGAACTGATAGCTGCCATTCGAAATTTACAGAGCAACATATTTACTTTCAACGCTGCAGGGCCGTTAGTCCGTTAAATCGTGATTCCTCACCCCTTCTTGTCTTCCTCAACCTACCCTTCTTTTTTAATCCCACAAGAGCGCACATGCATACACATGTACGCAGGTGCACATCACGATAAACTGCACCAGCAACATGCCCAGTAACACCAGGATTCCATTTCTTAAGTGATTCGAAAGATATTTTCATTGTTGTCTGTATAATTCAAAGCGCCAGCGACGTGTCCTAATTTATTTATTACTTTGATTCGTCATTGTTTGGGGAAACCTTTTTGCCGGGGTGGGTGGAGGGAGGTGTTAACTTCATATTGGTCAGCGAATGGGTCAGTTATTTGCTCTTTGCAGGAGTAATTCTTGGCTGTGTTCTTGACAGTGTATTTAGAAGAATATTTCTGTGTTCTCTATTTGTATTATGTCATTGTTCTCTGCTTTGCACAAAAAACAGTCAGTCTCACGACATGATATCAACCACCTTTGGCAACTTTTGTGTAGTCTTTTAGCATGTGACACTAGCTAGCTGTGTCAATCCTGCGCACAATCTATTGGCACAAGACCCCAGTTGGCTGTGGAAAGTTTTGTGCAAATGAGACAGATGCCTAGTTGTAGCAAATTTTCTGTAGTCTCATGGCATGACACATCAGTGTGGCACATTCTGAGTACAGTGTGCATGCCTGCCTGGTGACCCTCTTCACGAACTGCAATAGCCAAAGACTTGTTGACGTGTGAGCCTACTGTGCAACTCCTCGACGGGTATTATATTTTCACTGTGTTACGGTCGTTGTTGTACATGATATTTGTTAATATTCAAGATGTTGTGTTAGTTAATTTTCTGTTGTTTCGATTTTTTAATGTTTAATTCATGGCGGCGCTAGGTGTAGAAGGCTGTAATGGTTTGCGCGCAGTTTGTAGATCTGTGAGGGAGCAGTAACGCCGGCTCAGTGTAATGACATGTATTCGGCAACTGTAAACACGTAACCACCGATTACTACCTGTAAAAAAGGTGTGAATTAGTTTGTTTACAGTTAAACGCATTTATAACCTACAGGTATCACTCGGAATCCTGAATAACCCCCTTCCTGGGGGAAGTGTGCGGCGCACGGGCATCGAACCAACGCCTTCGGGTTGGGAGGCCTGTGCTTTAACCACTCGGCCATTCACTTCCCCAGGTGTGACATAAAACAAAATTCGAACAAGAGGGTTCTATTTCTCTGTGTGGCAAACTCCTCAAAAATGAAATACTTAACTACTCTGTGTCTGTATACAAGTAACACACAACGCGAAATTGTTTTTTTTTCAGAAGAATAAGTTTTTTTCTATAAGCTGTAGGTGTGTGAATCCAATACTACTGTAAACAGCAGCGAGAAATACTGAAATGCGGGCTTGAAAGGAACGCATACACCAATTAATTCTGTAAAGACTGTGTAATTATAACTGTCCCTTCAGAAATTTCTCCTTCCGAAACTGTGGCTGTTCTGTAGATGAAAGGGTTTTGCTGAGAAATTTCAGACGTAGAACGGTACGGTAGCGCTGGATACCTGTGATTTGCTTAGCTGTAATTACCTGGCTACACCGGCTGTAATCATGTAGCCAAGATTGTAACTGCTTAGCTTAGACTGTAACTGCCTGACTAAGACTGATTAAGTCTGACGCTAGCCTTTCGTCTCTGCCAGGGCGTAAAGGAGAAAAACTGTTCATGTACACCTACGAAAAATGCCACTGATACCCGAGAACGTATTAAATAATTATAGGGCAATTCTTGAAATCAGTGATGTAAATCCTTTTGTGTAAACCATCAAGCTGCTTACCACATCGAGTTCTTTGCACTAAGATGTTGTGTTTTCTTTCATTCTTCCTTAAATTAAGCGCAGTCATGACAGTGGGGCGTAAAGATTTTTCATGGGAACTCATCAACATTTGTCTTCTTTCGTTTAATGCAAGGCCAGCGAACACGAGAAACGCCTCAGTTCCACGTGTTAACAAGAAAATTTACAGAAATTAAAAGAAGAAGGGAAATGTACATACATTTGGTAATTGGGTCAAGCGTTGATGTGCTAAACCAAGACAGCTGTTGATAATAGCTTCGCTGTTGATTTTCGAACCGGCAATCGTGGTAAAGTATGTCTTTCAACATTAATGGGAGGGGGTGGGGCGGTATTGGATTGACAAACTCTGTCCCGAGCTGTGCATACGAAGTCTTCTGGTTCTTCGCATATTGTCTTTCTTTACATTTCGCAGGGATTAAACGGAAAATGCTCAAAACATTTGATTTATCAGATTTTCCTCCTTAACTGATGACTGACGTCTGAATGCATTTGGCCAGCTCAGTGGATGTTGGATTTAGTCAGCTGGATGGACCTGCTCACATTTGGTCAGCTGGATAGATCTGGTCAGCTGAATGGATGTGTTGGCATGTGGTCGGTTGGATGGATGTGCTGGCATTTGGTGAAATGGATGGATGCGTTGGCATTTGGTCAGCTGGATGGATGATGAGCTGGATGGACGTGTGGGTTTCTTTTTTCAACCAGAGTAATACCACTGACAAAAGAAATCAAAGACAAAAGACGCCATTTCAGTGAATTAGTTGGTATTACATCGGACAGATCAAACGATACATGATACGTGCAGAAGAATATAGATTTTGTTTTAAATCTGACTAGTTTGTTTTAAATCTCACATCTGGTGTCGTGAAAGGACGGCTTGAACGTGCTGAATGCTCCTGTGAATAAAGCTTGTCTGTATGTGAAAGGATTATTAATGAAACCATCGCCATCAGAAAAGAATGGCTCTGCATCCAAGGCCCGGATGCAGCCCGCTGTATAACGCAAGCTGCAATAAACTCCAATACGATGCCAGCGCCATTTCCACTGTTTCAAAACAATAAGCGCTGTGTCTGAATAACATTGAAAAATGGGCCCACTCCTGGTCAACAACAGCAGCAGCAGCGGCGGCAGCAGCAGCAGCAGCAGCAGCAGCAGCAGCAGCAGCAGCAGCAGCAGCAGCAGCAGCAGCAGCAGCAGCAACAACAACAACAACAACAACAACAACAACAACAACAACAACAACAACAACAACAACAACGACTGGAAAATTAATTGCGATATGCTCTCACCTCTGCTGCGGGAGGATGAACACTGCATCATGCAAAAGCGCACAATCTTCGGGGGCATAATTGATCACATATCGAGTTGTATTTCAAATGAGGAAACAAGAAGACAGAGTGACAGGTTTTGTTTTTGTTTGTTTTGTTGTTGTTGCTTTTGTTTTTTGCCTATATACTGGAATCGAAGATTAGCGAAAGCGGTCAAATAATGACAGCGGGCCGTGGACTCGTAAGCCACATGACCTGTAGTGGCGCGTTACAAAACCACTTCAGAGGTACTTACCCTGGAAGTCCAGCCATTGGAAGCTGCTGCCCAGTTACATCACAATGTTATAAGCGTACGTCGGACACAACTCCTTACTTAAAAGCTGCCAACTAATCTCCAAAGTGACGTCACCGAGGCTTCCAGGTACCTCATCTAGACTTGAAACTACCTTACCTATACTTCAACTTTACGTCACCGAGACTGAAAATCTGTGTCAGGTACGATTAAATGAGTAGAGTTCAACTGCTGCTCAGGTGTGGCTTCCCCCTTCACCGCTTTCAGTGTCTGCGGTCTAGCGTGAGGTGGAATCGTCACATCGCGGTCTGTCCGTCGAGAAGGTGGAACGCTTTTCACACGATAGCTTTTGTTACTCCTTGCTCTTCACACCGCACACAATTCCTTAATAGTGATGGATAGTGCTTGATGTTGCTCGATAGTCCTTGATAGTGCTGATAGTGACGGATAGTGCTTGATGTTGCTCGATAGTCCTTGATGTGTTGACAGTGCATGACAGTGATGGATAGTGCTTGATATTGTTCGATAGTCCTTGATAGTGTTGATAGTACATGACAGTTATGGATAGTGCTTGATATTGCTCGATAGTCCTTGATAGTGTTAATAGTACATGACAGTGACGGATAGGGCTTGATATTGCTCGATAGTCCTTGATAGTGTTGATAGTACATGACAGTTACGGATAGTGCTTCATATTGCTCGATAGTCCTTGATAGTGTTAATAGTACATGACAGTGACGGATAGTGCTTCATATTGCTCGATAGTCCTTGATAGTGTTAATAGTACATGACAGTTACGGATAGTGCTTGATATTGCTCGATAGTCCTTGATAGTGTTAATAGTACATGACAGTTACGGATAGTGCTTGATATTGCTCGATAGTCCTTGATAGTGTTAATAGTGCACGACAGTGATCGACAGTGCTTGATATTGCTCTAGAGTTTTTGTTAGTGTTGATAGTGCATGACAGTGATCTATAGTGCTTGATATTGCTCGATAGTCCTTGATAGTGTTGATAGTACATGACAGTGATCGATAGTGCTGTGCCATTCATTATCCTCGGGGGTGGGTCTTGACATGACACCCGTACTGTCAGACGTCATAACCAATAGTTCCACACAAACCGATAGCCTGTATGCAGAAGTTTCGTAAAGGACAGTTATATACAAAGAGATTGCGTGCATACAGAACGCATCGTAAACAATATTTGCACGCAAGTACCTTATATATATATATAGATCCCCAACCCCAACACATGCAGCACTCACAATACTAATTTTAACAACACGAAGAAGAGCAACTATGCGTACCAGTAATAAACATCACCTCTATCACTCAGTGTAACTGTAACAGAGCGGCTTTCCTGTACAAGCAGTCTGCCGACATCAATACAACCTACTATTGGCATGAAGCCCTTTGCATACAACAACAGTAACACGTGCAAATTAATCCCCAAGGCAAGCACTTGACACGGTCCTTCGAAGATGTCGTTTTGATATGTTTTATGGCGTAGGACGACACTGTGCTGTCAGAGAGCAAATACCTGGCCTAGCAGCTATTTCTCAGCGCACGTTCCAAGGCAGGTGGCGCTTGAAAGCATGTGCAGGTAAGACATGAGAAGATAGTGAGAAGACGGACGCACAGGAGCGGCAGATATGGCACAGGTGATAATTCATCGCCTTGTGGCCCCTGCAGTTGTGTGTTGTCGGTGCATATCTACAAAGTGCAGGGCGCCCAGCGCACAGGTAAGTCTTTTTGTCTTGAGAACAACGTCGGCGACCTGGTGACTGGACACCCGGTGTCACCTGCAGAACGCGATGATTTACGAGGCTCGGCATAGCCGGTGAATTAACTCTTTATCGCGTCCTGCGACATTAATGCAAAAGACACGTTAAGGTCCGGCCTAACGCACGGTAAATCACGGACGCCTGTTTGTCATGGGCAGACACTAGAGACCAACGTGAGTTGGTCTTAAATCAGATTCCTTTCGAGTCAGTCGGACAGATATGACAGAGTCCGTGCATGACTTTCACTTACACTAGGTTGCACTAAGCATCTTCTGGCTCTGTTGACAAATCAATCAATCAATCAATCAATCAATCAATCAATCAATCAATCAATCAATCAATCAATCAATCAATCAATCAATCAGACTGATGTGATGTCAGATCCTTTCCCTCTCCTCTCTGTTTCTGTCAACCTCCTTTCTCATTGGCTCCCTCCCTGTCCACAGTCTTGTTGCCTCCGCATTCCTCACTCTTTCGTCTGACTGTCCACCCCTTCCACATCGTGTATCCGCCCGTCTGTCTGTCTGTCTGGCTGTGACTCGACAGCCACTTAAAATCTTTCACGGTCAACAGTTTTTCTGTGGCCGAGTTTCCGCTGTGCACTGAACGCACTCAGTCACTTCAAGCCCCTTACCGGAAAGCGGTCATGTAATATACCACTGTCCTACAAAGCACAGGTAAGCTCAGCATGTGCACCTATCGCTGCGTGACCCTATCCCTGTCCCCCAGCGCCCCCTCCCGTCCTCCCTGGCTAAGCCAGTCTGGAGGGACCGAGATGAAGTATTGACATGAATAGGTGCGTGCTACCTGATCAGCGCGTACAGCACGGGGTATAGAGCAGAGGGAAATCTGACAACCGATTTAAATCCCTTCCCTCCCTCTCTCCCCTTTCGCACTCTGACCCCCCCCCCCCACTCTCTCAAGCGTACGCGCGCAAGCACATACAAGCACACTCAGACAAGAGGGAGGAGACAAGACGAGGAATGAAGCGAGAGATAGAGAGAGAGAGGGGGAAGAGAGGAGGAAAGAGAGGAAGACAGATTATGGCCCCTCACATTTTCACGCCTCACTTAATTCCTCCTCACATTTTCACTCCTCGCTTTATCCCTCCTCAGTTTTTGACTCCTCAAACACGTGAAAAAAGTAGCCAGTCAAAAGATCCACGAAGTTCAGGAACGTTCACATGTGATGTTGTCCTGTGATCACTATACCTAGCCCTCTGTACTGCATATCCAGTGCAGAAGTGTGCTGTACTGTACTACTCTTTCTTACACTCGTGTGCTACATGTGCCTGGTGCATGGACAGATAACTTGTACGACGTAGTGTGTAGCCCTACATTCGGTGTCTGCAGACGGAAACAGTACGTTTGTTAGCAGGAATACATTACATGTGATTCACTCTTTCAGCTAATCTTGACTAATAACTGGACTAATAAATATATAATCGTACAAATCTTCTGTTAGTGGAAGCGGGGTTTATTTTGTCTTGTTATTTCTGGCATTTATTTCGTTGTGCATGGAAATAAAATTGTAGATACTATTGGAATGTCATCAACAAGTTACAAGCTTTTTGAGGAGGCAGATGGCCGAGTGTTTAGAGCGCTGAGTCCCCGACCCGAAGATGACGGTTCAAAACCTGCGCACCGCACCACACTTTTCCAACTAACCTAGCAGGGAATGGGTGCTTGATCGTGGAAGGTAATGCAGCGAGGGAGGGAGGGGTACTACCCTCCCGATGCTGGCCACAAAAAAGGGAGCTCATACGTCACCCCTTGTACACCCTAACACAGGTCACGGGACAAGCTTTACCTTCACATACTTTTTTTTCTCTCAGGTGCAAATAGCACACGCCGACGCAACTTTTGTCTATTAATTTTGTCCATTTATGGAGCAAAGACACCAGTGGCAGCTAACCTACATATAAAATTCAGCTTCTAGAATTGCCGTGGCAGTTAAATAGTGAAGTTATGTTTAAAGTAACACAGACCTAATAATTTATTCCTTGCATAATTATCTATGCTCTCATACATTCAGAAACTGTAATAGGCTTCATATAATAAAACCAGCGGTAGCCATAGAAAAGTATGACATACCACACTTCTGACGTGGATGAAGAGTTCACACATTTATGTTTCTTTAAGCCGTGGTGCCACATACAGTCGTAACTCCTGCTTCTCATTAGCGTTGTGACAGCTATGACTTACACGCTAAGCCATTATTATCACTGACACGACTAGAAACAAGCCAAGCAGGCGTTCGCAATATCTACAGCCTGAATGTAACTTGTTAACATTGATCAAACACGAACTTACAGACTGGTCTGCGAGAACCTGAGCTAGAGGAACAAGGCCTAATTTGGAAGAAAGCTTTCTTAAAGTTTCGAATTGCAGTCTTCTACTACACGCGTGAAATTTTAACAGGTTTGTAAACCACATGGGTCAGTAACAATACGTGACACTGTCTAGTGCCTCGTGTTTCATACACGCTGCGTCCTACGTGTAACTAAAACATTTCAAATATACCGAAACCCTTAAAGAACCAGAGTCTCATAAGCACTACGTCGTACGTGTGACAGGGTTTAAGTATACAGCGATGCTTTAAGTGCCTGGGTTTCATACGAACTGCTCTACAGGTCTACGTCTTGCGAGAACCTACAGCAAAGCGATGCTTGCAGGACACGAGTGAAAAAGCTTAGGTTCAGCCACGCTTCACGTGTTCTGCCCGTGTGTCTTTTACAGAGGGATTTTTGGTTTGTTACTCAAGAGTTGGCAGCGTCTTTCCACAAGTCTCAGCTTGCTGGCCTCTATGAAGAAGACGGTGGCAGCGCCTTGCGAAGGACTGGACTAAGAGTTTGTCATCTGTGCCGCAGACCTAAGCCAGCCTTCGTGAGTTCAGACACCGTGACCGGCTCTGTTGCAGGTTCGAGTTACCTGGCGAGCACCTGACAGGCAGCACGGCCCTCACCTGTTCCTGGCCACGGCAAGTGAAATCAAACAATTGTAAAGGCGCAGGATGAAATCCAACACTGAGAGGACTTAACCCGTTTTGAGGCGCCTGCCTGATTCCTATCAGGTGTTTAGCAAGGAACCATAGCTCGAGCGAACGTTGAAAGAATTACATATGGCCCCCTTACAGAAATACACAGTGTCTTATTTTTCTCTAAATCACCAAGCGGCGCCAGGACGTGGTTAGCTGCGGGTACTCCTTCCAGCTTTTCTTGATGAGACGAGACATCGAATTGTGCAGAACTATGCTCACTAGACCCATCTTGTCACGGTCTGAACACGTTCCTCAACCTACTTTCTTTTCTTTGGTGTGAGGAGACATTAAATTGTATGTGACATACTTTTTTGCAAGACCCAGATCACATGATCTAATCATTTTAACCTATTTTTCTGGTTAGCTTCTATGTGCAGGGTTGGGAGCACTAGAGGTTCAAGGGTATATTGCGAAAAAGGAACTGCTGACTGACACTGCAGGATCACAAGAAAATGACAATCTATGTTCACAGGGATCCTTAAGCAAACAGGTGACTATAGTTGGTGCTGCAAAGTCAAGCTATCGATGAACAGGTGTCTGATCGCGTTGCATAAATGATAATACTTCCAGCATAAAAAACTGACTTAATTCTTTCTCTCTTGTGTCCTTCGCTGTCTTTGGCACGTCATCAGGAAGCAAAGAGAACAAGATTACCTCTTAGTTGCCAGTACCCAAGCCCTGCTAGCATCTGACATGGTGGGGATGAGTTTTAGACTAATGCCCCCCGTTTGGAAGTAACTAACCTCCTGTTTTTCCTCCCTGAAACCCTTATTCTCTCCTGCGATATTCGCCATATTGGATTATTAGGCAGTCAGGTAGACACTGATGGACAATGATAGTTGCGTGAATACCACCACACTCCCTTAAAGATGTTGGAGCACAAACTGCCATTCGTGTAAGCCACTCTAGATAATATAGTTCTCATAGGTGAGTGTAGACTCTACTCAGTATAGTCTACATGCTGTGTCTATCAATACTATGGTCCGCAGGAACTCTGGACTGTGCGACGGTCGCAAGAGACAGCTATCATATGTGCTGAGGGTTGTGTGACAGTCGCATGAGAATGGTAGCTACGTGTACTCTGGAGTGTGTGACTATCACATGAGAGTGACATGTGAACTGAACGATGACGCTGTAACAGTCACTCGATACGTGGGTGTGATAAGTAGGAAAACTTTATCAACTTATCACACAGATGTTAGTCTGTGTCTACTGTGGTAAAATTCACGTGAATCTACGCGTTCCCATGCTGTAGCAGCCGCCTCTGCAGAACGAGATAACAGCGAGATTTGCTCGACAGTCGTGACGTCAGCCAGAGGAAAGGCAGTAGTGTCTCACCTGCCGATCCTCCTCGTGACGTCATCCGCGGGCTGCGAGATTTACCCCAGCAGTGCAACAGACGAAAGAAAAGTGTTGCATGCTGGCATGTTTTCTTGATATTATAGAGTTTTCACATAAAATGCGTTCACAACAAAAAGTATCTTGTTAAACATCAACACAAAGCATTTGAGATCAGAGAGTGAAGCTATTATTCAAAATGACAGCAAAATTGTTATTTGGGCGGGACAAAGGTTTAATGAATTCACACTGTACGTAGTTCGTGTTTTTCTTTCTTTTTTTTTTTCTTCTTCCTTCATTTCATTTTCTTTGTTTGTTTGTTTGTATATTTGTTTGTTTCTTTCTTTTCCTGTAAAGTTGTCAGACCTTCCTCAAAACACTATCGGCTAGAGAGTTTCTATGACGAAGCAAAATGGAAGCTTATTTCTTCTGTTCAGACGATTTCTAAGATTTTAGGAAGGATATTTTCAGTCTGAGTGCATGCGCGGCGAGCATTCTCCAAACTTGGTTGGGGAGCCAAGAAAACTTCCAATAGTGGCAGGAGATTGAAAAAGAAGGTAAAGCTCTTTTCTTTGTGCCGTGGAGGAGCGGTGGGAGATGACATGAAGGATTCTCACGAGCAAAAGTTTTCACAAGTCTGCAAACATGGTGTCTCTCTCACGAGAAATGTGCGAAATCCCTTGTCACAATCAGACTGGATGTGACGTCAACAAGCGGCAGGAGGCGCGGGCTGGAAAGGGAGTTAATTCTGTGCGCGCGCTGTTGGAGTGCGTGGCTGGAGTGGAGGCGCCCTTCCGGCGCGTGCTAAGTGACGTGCTGAATGACACGCCGAGTGACGTGCGCCTGGCTGTCCACGGGAAGCGAGGTGTGTGTGCGTGTGTGTGTCTGTGTGGTGGGTGGAGGGGGGAACCAACGCGGCCTCTTGTGCGGTGACCCTGTGAATGTTGTTAATGAGAAATGAGAAATTCTGTCCACTTCTGAGTCTGTTTCTACCAAAATCAGCAGATTGATGTGCGTGACACTATCGATGTTTCTAGAGAGTCCACATCTCCAAAGACTGGCCGTCACTGCGCCTGCTTCCGTCACATCTAGCGGAACAGACACGGAAAACAGAGTCGGGTTCTTTTGTAATCCGTTGCTGTGATGTTCACTGTTTTCATTTATGATTTTTCTCATGATGCAAACGATCCCGCCGCCCCCCCCCCAAAAAAAAAGAGGAAGAGGGACGAACTATTTTTCCTTTTTTCAAATCTGACATAAATTACGACTCTATACTATATACTATTATTATACTATTATTATACTATTATTATTTCCGAGATTATGAAACGTTACTAAGAAAATGCGGTGTTATGTGATATATGTAACCAGTTGCGAAGAACCTGGGTTGGTTGCACGAGGTTTCAATGTTTCCCTTCCAGTCGTATTATCAGTCCGTTAAATATTCTGAGTGCAACTTTACGTAAGGAGAGGCGAACGCCCCTGGAACCCAACCCTTAAATACTATTTGCTACTTATATACTGTTACAAAGGTGTATGAAGCGTTACATCGCATGTAACCAGTTTTCCTCTAAGCTGCGCGGTGGGGCTCTTCAACCTGCTGGGTGTCGCGTTTCAACTGCCGCACAGCAATCTTACAGAAATCATGGCCAAGTTTTACAAACTCAGTAACACCATTTAACGACACTGAGTAATCAGCAAGTCCGCTCAGTTGCGAAACAAAATTAGAGCTAACATTGTTTCTAACCACAAACATACAGACTCGTATTGCGTGCATATAACCAGTTACACGAGCACCCTGTGGGTCTGTTGGCCACAACCTGCGAAGTTCATGGGCTGCTGCTACTGATTTTGTTTTTGATGATTTCTCCAATCCGCGGCCACAACATACATCGACCCCGACAACCACATACCCACATAGACTGCTCTCTCGTGCGTTCAGCAGTAACCGACAGCTCAACTACTTGCGTCTATCGCATTACTATGAACCGAATGGCAGCTTCATACAGTTTTTTGTCTTTTTCCGACAGTTGTTGGATAACGTTTCACACAACTGTCACTAAAATTTTTTGCCTTCTGATTGTTAGGAGATTTAATTTAGTTGGAAAGAAGTATCTGCAAAACCTGATTTGGCGAACAGTAGGGGGTTCAACACCGGCGGAAAACTCCATTGGCATTACTGCAATTAAACAAGTCGCATAATAAAACGCGTCAGACCTCCGCTAGGCGCAGACCACATTCCTCGTCAGACAACGCCGATATCAGATTTTCTCGGTAATTCAGAAGAGGAAAAGAAAGGCGCTGAATATCTTTGCCAAATCTCATTATACGCTATACCCGGGGCCGTGTCGCATTGTACCCAGAAACATCTGTGTCTGTGGTTGGCGGGGTGCGCGAGGCAAGTGTTGTCAATACCTGTACCTACACAGAAAAGCCACAACAACTTATTTCCAGTCTACTCCGGGTGGCGGTGAACTGCGCGCTACGAAATGGGAATAAACAAACACCTCGGTTCATCTGCTTACTGCAGATGTAATGTTTGACTGATCTGTGTCTCACAATATACTTCAAGGCTCTACCTATCTTTTCCTCTCCCCTCATCTCTTCCTCTCCTCCGTCTGTCTGTCCATCCATCCGTCTGTGTATGGATGAACGAAGAAAGAATGAAAGTGAAAGGAAGGAAGCAAGAAAGAAGGAAGAGGTCTATCTCTATTTTCGCTTCTATGTCTGTACATGTATTTATCTTTGTCTTTGTGTGTATGTATATTTGATATCAGTTCGTTATAATTTATACACCATCTACTGAGGACAATATAAATGTTGCTTGCTATTTATGTGTTAAAGTTTTTATATTTGATATTTATATTCGGTATGCATTGAAAAGTGTTGTTGAACCTACCCTACCATATGAGTAGACAAGCTGAAACCTGAACATAACTGACTTTCATCCTTGACCTTGGTTCAACGATCCTTGACCTCTTTCCCTCTTCGTTCGAAAGATTCTTGACCTCTACCCTTCTTGGTTCGTTTATTCTTGGCGCTTTGCTTTCTCATACAGACGGATAAACAAGGCGTCTGCCATGGCTTCAAGACAGGAAAATAGTTTTTAAGGCAGGAGAACCCTGGGGAAGAAGTGTCACTATTTTACAATGCAGTGGCTGATAGGCAAAGGTATAGATGTCAGTCCGTGACATGGTCTAAATACAACAGCAGGTGACTGCAACAAATAAAACGATGTTATCCAGCTCGTGGCGGGCCAAAATGTCTTTAGACAAATGTGCCTATTCTCTTGTGACATCAGACAGGACACCAGTACATCTTAAAGGAGGATTACCTAGTAATATCTTTCACCCCAGTCCCGTAAAGAGGCTGACAGACAGGTAGATAGCCCGGAATTTAAGGATGTTGGCTTGAGTCAAATAAAAAAAATACAAATCCCAACCCACAATGTGAAAGAATTGGCTTATGTCCACAAATTACAGAGATGGTGCATATTTCTTCTGGGATTCTCGCTGGGTGTCAGCAGCTTTGTCAACTTACAGTCGAGTCTTTCTCTGAAATCAGCGTGACGGGAGTTAAAAGTTGAAGTGCCCCGTCAAACAGTGACCTTTTATGCCATCTTTTTTAGGTGAAGGCGACATTCTGCCAAATCTCACTAGGCTCTTTCTGGAATTCTGAAGGCAGAGTTTTATAGAATATGAGTCAAGAATTTGATGGCAGATGAAGCGTATATCATCTCGAGAATATAGGGCTGAGTGGGAGAAACTTCAGCATTATAAAGGTTGATAAGTCTCGAGCATTTTGAGGACCGAGTCGTGATGTACTTCGAGAATACTTTTTTTAAGGGGACAAGCAAGATTTCAACATGGTTTATTGTTGTTGTTTTGTTTGTTTGTTTGGGGGGGTGTGTGAGGTCGTATTTAAAGAATTTAGACAGAAGCCAAGTAATATTTCAATAATTTTGAAAGGGGGATAAATACGAAGTTTTAAGCAGTGATTTAAGCCTTTCAATGGGTTATCCAGGTAGTAATTCAACTTGTTAGGTAGCTGTGCTAAGTAGGACTTACAACACTTAGATCGGGGCCCTTCCAACAAATAAGGTACCTGTTTTATAACCGCAAAAGCCAAGTCCCCGGTTCTATCATTTTTCTCATCTTCTCAAACGGCAGTCAGTTCCTAAATCCCTAGACATTTTCTAGAACTGAAGTCACTTGCTGAAACTGCAGTCACCGATCCAAGTTTCAGCCTCTTGCTAAAACTACAGTCTGGATTAGTACACCCCCGACAACGAATTAAGTGCTCTGTTTCCAGGATAAATCCACAGACCATTGCACCAGTGGTCTGAAGTACACATGTACTCTAGTTCTGAGCTCTGCAGGGCGAGTGCCAGTGAGTAAGAAAGCCCCCATAGTTCTTTGCACTGTTGTTGTTGTACGGGTAGCTTGAGGACGGGATGCTGCAGGTCACGTGTCACAAGGTTCAGCGGGACTGAAAAGCTCTCGTCAGATTACAAAGTGATTCACCCAGTGGAGTTCTTTTCAGTGAGGCGTAGTGCGTCAAAATGCGATACTGTAACCAATACACTGGGACCGCCACTCTCAGCATTGCTCGCATTCTTAGCCTGGAACCCCGGGCCACACTCTCAACCCAAGCAACTGAAATCTCTATGTGAGAAGATAAGGCACATGTTGTTTACGGTAAAAACAACGCCTAGAAAGATAGCAAACAGTTTATTTTACAAGTTTCGAGTAAACAACAGGGACCCGCTGTGACCAGTTGTATTACTACGTGCGCGCATGAAGATCGTCGTAAACTTCCTGCACAAACATGTGCCGGGAAAAAATTCGCGATTTTGAGTACTGGGAAAGAGTTTGAAGTAGAGCTGTCGGTTATATTTGCAGGGAAAACAACACATCAGCTACCTTGAAGATAAGTCAAACGATCGGCGCATACATATAACCGGATTACTGTCGGTAAAAAAAAAGACTATAAAAATTGCCAGGATCTTGTCTCAGATTCGCAGACAGCTGCTGTGTCATTTCGCTTCCGGTAAACAGAAGCAGATCACATTACTTTTTTCAGGACATTCAGGACACAGGTTACCGTTATGTTGCCAATTTGTAAAGCACTTTACCAAAATTCATGTTCGTTAAAAAAATTCTATTATGATGTTATGGCTCGGGCGTATCAAACGGATACATTGCCTAAATGTGTGAGATCGTTCCTGCACGTGCGTGCGTGCGTGCGTGCGTGCATGCGTGCGTGCGTGCGTGAGTGAGTGAGTGAGTGAGTGAGTGAGTGAGTGAGTGAGTGAGTGAGTGAGTGAGTGAGTGAGTGAGTGAGTGAGTGAGTGAGTGAGTGAGTTGGGTGGGTGGGTTAAGAGAGCCAGGAGACAGAGAGGGATAGAGAGAGAAAGAGAGAGAAAGAGAGAGAGAAAGAGAGAGAGAAAGAGAACGAACGAACGAACGAACGAACGAACGAACGAACGAACGAACAAACTATTTTATTGGATAGGCCTTCGGCCCATATCAAGGGGTGACAATCCCACACGCAGTTATCAATTAAAAATAGAAAGAGAGAGAAAGAGAGAGAGAGGGGAGACATAATGAACACAGTGGTCTCCAGAATATGACCTTTTGTAGAAAGCAACATACTCCACCGATTAGTTCTTATGCAGCTGACGCAGCAAACACGATTGATGATTGAATTCATTTCTGCTTAGTTAACGTGCCTGGAATAAGCATCCGTTATCAGAATTACATATATTTTAGTTTATAACTCCTAGGTAAGCCTCTTTCTCCCTCCCTCTCCTGACACCTGGTAGGTGGACGGTACGTCATAGCCAGGCTAATAGCTCCGCCCCAACCTAGGCTGGCCAGAACTGGTTTGAACTAGAATAAGGTGGTTCCTGTGAACGCAGGGCTTGAGGGCACACGGTACTTAAGGAAGAGGAAGCGTGAGACATCGGACACTCAGAATCGGACTAGACACAGGACAGGTTAATGTATTAAGACCAAGAGAAGCGGACAAGTGTAGACCCACGGACCTCTGCCCCTCGCCATCTTAGCCAGGACGCCTGAAGAGCAGCTCCAGTTCTCACGCTAAATACACCGGAAGTATTTCGCCGACACGTCTACGTAACAGACGAGTAAGTGACTGCTGGATGTGCCTTATAAGTTAAGGACTGCTCTTGCCATAAACTATCTTAGAGTCTGGGACTCGGGTTGATTTAAGATAGGTGGTTTTATGCGGCTGGGGACAGGAGACGTCATAAGCTAGTGGCCGGGCGGACGCCAAGAGGAGTTAGAGGGAAGTGATGGTCGTTGCGTTATCACAACTTCGTGGTATGGTCGTTGTAGAGCTTTAGAGCTGTGTATTGCGGTAAAGCAGTTGTTTAAATAGTGACAAGAGTAGGTGCTCTGTTGTCGGTCACTTATTGTATTTGTGTATAGAGCGGGATCATAGGCCGTGTTGCAGTTTGATTTCCCCTCTGGCTTTAGTTTAACTTCTTTGTCTGATACCACGTGGTATGACGTAGTCAGGCAGCGTCTTACCCTAGACACGAGCACGGTGATTCTCTGTAAATAATCTGTAGATATATTTGATGTTGTCAAGACAGTGTTTGAAATATATGTTGAATAACGGTTCGCTGCAGTTGTGTCTTTTACGAGGGTTGGGGCTCTTGAGCAAGAAGTATTTTGCCTGTGTGAGACTGAGCGAGCATGTCAGAGTATGAGACTCTTTTCCGTCGGTAGATTTCTCTAGTTATTCACTTTATTTCATAGCGTCGTCACCCTTTGGTGTAGAAACCATTGACCTGAGGCAGTAACGGTTTCGGTGACGATTGCTCAATTAAGTCTACATTTACGAGATCACCATAAAAGTTTGTTCATTAATTCTGGAGAAGTCGAGTCCAGTAAGTTAAGATACGGCCCGTAGTGACAAGGTTTATGTTTGTACTTAAATCTTTATTCTGTCGGCTTTCAACCCCTTTTTCACTCATATCGCATAGATCAGAGGGACAGGGGATATTTTGGAAGTTTAGCAGTTAGAATGTAACGAGCTTTGTTGCCCCCAGCCCTACTCCCCCCACCAGCTTGTGATCTTTTGAGAAGCAGTGAGCCAGCTAGACGTAGAAAAAGTGTGCTGTGATATCTCTCTGACTGTCTGAAACCGACACAGTCATACATATCGCAGTTTCCCCCTGCAAAACATTTATGGAGCTGCTTTGAATTCGCAGCGGGAGAAAATTTAAATAGATCTTCTACAGCCAAACGAGCTGGTTCTTTGTGCGGGCTGTGTGGTGAAGAAGAAAAAAGAGGATATGAGCTTCCGTCTCTTTATTCACGTAGATCATGTGCGTACAACTCGTGGTGTGGTCTGTCTTGCACTTGGCTGCGAAAAGAAATAGAAGGGGAGCTTTGTTTAATATTCACATTAAAAAAATAATAGTCACTTTTAAAATTTTGCTTGCGTACACATCGCCGAGTGACGTGCTGCGCCCTCCGATGAAACGGATAAAATATTTCAGTTTAAAGGGCAAAACGTTGGTTCAAAGATGCGTCTTGTTTATTCAAAGCAGCCTCGCCAACTGGCCACTGCAGCGTATCAGTTACACCCATCGCTGTAATCTTGAAACCGCAGTCTTGCTTACTGAAGATATTGGCCCAGTCCTAGGGAGCCAGTTCTCCCTTGGCATCCCCGCTAGACAGCCGACAGGCGTAGTGACAACTCTAAACCTGGAGGGTGATCCCTTAACACTGTTGGTAAGGTATTTTGTTACCAACGAGATCTCTTTTTGACACTGACAGGTACCGCTTGATGGCACCTGAGCAAAACCCGCCGCCTGATGCCGATCCTTTGGCTCCGAGGATTGTGACAACGGAACAAAGAATTTTCAGAAATGTGAGAAGATTTTCGTAATTCTTTCTTCTTTCTTAGTAGCCTTTAAGCTGATTTGTCAGCTCGTCTTCTTTCCTTCCTAGTGGCCTGTATTCCCGTCTCTCACCTCCTTCCCCCACCTTCCCCACCCCTGTTGATCTCAACAGGAGCGTGGAGGTCTTCGTGTTTGAGCGACATTAAAAAAAAAAGAGCATGGCGGCGTACGGCACCGTAAGTACTCTCGTTCTCACCCAGACAACGATTTTACGACAACATTTCAGTGTTTTTGTTGTGTTCTTCAGCTTGCTGTACCGGAGGAGGCTGGCGTCTAGCGCTCAAACAAAGCCGTCGCGGCGATGACCTGCGGATATAGCGTTTGTTAGCAGCTGTCAGAATCTGCAGGCGAACAATGGCGGCCGCTATGCCGCCCTGCGTCACGCGCCTTCTCGCCAAAGCTCAAGCACGATGAAATGTTAAGGACGGACCAGCGAGACGGCTGCGATCGAGAGGTCGGACGATAAGGACGCAGCTGTTTGTTTGGTTTCTCTCCCCGCGAGCGTGCTTTCAGATGAGTCCACGGCCTTCCCCAGGAACGCCCCAGCTTCTGTCGCCGACGACACACAATGGACGAGCCTTCAGGACAGGGGACAGGGTCTGGAAATGCGCCGGCAATATTCGGTCTGCGGGGCTCAGCGTCCACACCGTCACGTGGAGGGCCGCCAGAAAAGGGGGCCAGTGGGGCAGCGCGAGCTCCCTTGCGTCGTGTTGACGGAGCGTGCAGTGGCCCGCCGTCGGCTGCCGTGCTGTGCCTCGTCTTGGCGTGCGAATCAGATCCTTCATTTCAGCGTCCGACGGTCCGACAGCTTCAGCCACTGCGGCACACGTACTGTAGACGTGCAGCCTCCCTTGATTGACAAGTACCACAATGGCAGGGCTGCCAGGCACTCGGGTGACAGACAGGTCGCATAAAGACCAGAACTGTATTATAGACCCATCCACCCGTCATCCAGCGGCGGACGCACACAATGACACCCAATCTCGCACCTTCTGTTTTGTGGCCGCTGACATCAGTGTCACACAGTCTATCTACAGACGGTTCGCATCCACTAATTACGAGATATTGCATTCATTTCTCCCTTCTCAGTAGCGGCTGTAGCATGCTGCATGCTGCGTGAGGAACAAAGCTAGAAAGAATTAAACCTACTCCCACTTCTAACTCTACCCTAACCCCCACCCCCACAACGAAAAAAAGAAAGTTTCCCAACCCCAGACGTCACAGCTGCAGCTTCTTGTCGGTAGAATGGACACCACCTGCCGATGTCGTATGTAGCAGAATGTTAAAGTGTTGGGTCAATGACTGAGGATAAGGTGTTCGATTTTCGCAGCTTCTTTTCAACTGTCCATTTTTCTTTCCTTTTTTTTTTGGTTGTTGCCAACGTCTATGTGTGTGTTGTCAGACTGATCCTTATTCAGTAGGTGATTTAGCATTGCCGGCTGCACGCCATTCCCTGTTGAGAAGGCAGAAATCAATGCAATATCTCGTATTCAAAGGATGCGAACACGGTGCTATCTATCTATCTATGCTCTTTAACTCCAGGCGGAAACTTTCTTTAGGGGCTCCAAGACAACAGCTGAAATAAACTATGTATATATCTATAAAACAGAACAATGCAAAAATGACCCGACCTTGCCAAGGATACAAATGTTGGACAGTATAAATCAAACTTTCTGGCACAATATTAGTTATACCCACAGCAAGGAAAATAGGAAAATAATGGTCTGTCTAAATGTTCATTGTACGTTGCGTTTGCTGTGCTCTTAGCATCAACGCACTCAGGTTTAGAGCTTTAAAAAGTTGTTTCGCGGGTACAGGGCTTCAGACACGGCTGCCTTAATGCATAAGACCGCAGGAAAGATCAAAACGCGGACGTGATGTCACTGAAGTACATGGGTGTTGGAAATTTAACGGGTTACAGCTCGTCCATTGGCGGTAGCTTTGACAAGGTAGGCCTAAGGAAATTCGTGGTTCTCAGAGAGAGAGATCAGAGAAAGCAGATCGAGTGGCTTGCATTGATCGAGCATTGACTAAAAAAAAAAAACTCGCAGTGTCTCTGGCCACAGCGTCCATTCAATGTTCGCTTTGTAATTATTTGCGGTGCGACAGTTCGTAGAAAAACAGCAAAACTCAAACTGAATGAACAAACGATACATGGTTGTGATTCGCACTGTTCAGAACTGCACTATGCCCCGCAAGCACGTACACCTCCCCACTCTCTCTCTTTCTCACCTGGTCGGCGAGATCAAAGCTATCTTTCCTGCAGTCCTGCAAGCTGTGGTAAGGGAGTCAAAGCAAACGACGGACTCTGCCTGCGGGCACTGACGGGAACAAACGGAGCAGTCGTCCTTGGCTATAATATCGCATCTCGGCGGATTTGCAACTTCAAAGACGAGTTCTGAATGCTGGGAATATTTCACACCGCCGTGAGGAGAAACAGTTTGTTTTCTTAAGCGCGAATCGACCCTTGATGAAGAGTGGATCAAAGCGGCTTACCTGAGTTGTAGCTACTTTTCCTTCGGTCTTGGACTCGAAAGAGGGATAAGTCTGTGACGTTGGCAACTAACACGCTCCTGCTTGCTGCCCCTTATCCCCAGTCTGGAACTGGCTTTAGCGGCTAAACTTTAAAACAAGAGATTAAATAAACTATTTCGGACCAACGTCAGTCGGTATTAACAGGACATGCAAAGGTCACGAGGGGGAAGACGAAAAAATTATTCTGGACCATCATGCTGGTAGCAACAACGCGCGGATACGTTTGGGGGAAAAAATCAGAACTGTTTTGGATCGTCGTGTCGGTGTTAACAGCCCATGAATACGTCGGAAGGATTCAACTATTTTGAGCCAAAGCCTCTACTTGAATTTTTTTTAAATGAAACTTTGCCGACAGTAACTTTTTAGTTATCAAGCTTCAACCAAGCGGTTCCAACCCGACATATGTGCAATGTAATTTTTTCGTAATGAAAACGCCTCTCCAGAGTTCTGGGCTCCACTTTCAAAACGACGTGTCCTTGACCTTAGAACTGTGAGGTCATAATACGGAACTGCGGCAGAAGCAGACGATAGAATTTGATAGTACATTTGCTACCTAAAATAAATAGGACAACGATATAGCCATCTCGGAGGTGGGGGGGGGGGGGGGGGTTGAGAGTGAGAGAGAGGGGGGGTGGACTCGAGTACAACGTCCGCAATTCATTTGCCGTCTCTTGAATAGTGTAAGGTCAGAACACAGTGAAACGCATAAGTACACAAAACTATTCATGGCTGGTGACAAAATGTGTAAGAGAATGTAACTTTTTTTGGGGGGGTGGGGGGTATGGTAAGTCAAGGAAAAGCAGACTTTCTGTAATTAGTACCACGTTTCCCTTGTTTTCTTTTGTGTCAATTTGTATGTGACTTGATTTCTTGCTGTGCTGTGTAGTCATATTTCCTCTGGTTAGATTATAAACCCCTTTTAATGGCTTCTTTTACGGATATTTTTTAAATATTATCTCTTCTGAATTGTGTGTATTTTAGCGGTTTTGCTTTTAAATTAAACTAAACTTTTCTAGTCTACTTTCATAGATGAATATGTATATAGTTACTGCTACTATCTTTTAGGTGGGTAAGGGGACACCTCGAGGGTCTAATGGCTTTAATACTTCTATCCCTGACCGTCAGGTGAAATCTCCCGCGGCCCTAGAGCAACAGACTTACATTAACACCTTCCCTCTCCTCCACGCTACCTCCGACCTACGCATTCACACCTGCCGTCTCCAGTCACCCATGTCACCCATGTCAAAGCTGGACACCTGGACTTAAGAGTACACGAGACCTCCTACAGCTACTGTGTCTGCCTGACCTTGCAGTTACCTAACAGGCCCAGACAAACGGAGATTCAAAATACAATATAAAAAAGTTTGTTTCATGTGAAAAATGTCCCAATCAAAAAGACTTTAACCATGTCGCAAACAAAAATTGTAGTACTATAATTATACATCGCAGGTTACTCATAACATTTCTCGACAGCAAGCTGAGGTGGCAAAATCGCTTAGTATGACATCATGGTTTTCTTCCTAGCTACAGAATACATATAGGTTAGGGTGGGGTTTCTTTCATTTTTTGCAGTTTTTGTTGGCTGTTATGCACTAACACAGAAGGGAAAACCCTAAGCTAATGGACCGCAAACAGCACCAACTGCTTCAACCACTTTCAGAAGCATGCGCTATCGGTCACGTGTGCCTGTTGCTGATACACAGGGTCGTAAATCCTGACCCCATGATTGTCCGACAATCTTACCTACTCTGCATGCGGTACCCGATCACAGGGCTGGCTTCAGACCAAGGTTTGTCTCCGGCCCCGCGTTTCATTTCTTCGGTTCCCTCCCCCAACCCCTTTAACACCCTTTTCCACTGACGACACAACCTTCGTTTCTGACTCGACGCTAAACAACAAACGAACAGCTTGTCATACAGAAGCTTCTGTGCTTTTCATTATATATTAGCTAAATCTATAAAAAAAAATGCTCAGCGTGTAGAGCCTATACGACCCCTTTAATTTCAGAACTGCAGATATGCGCACTGTAGTTTATGTGTCTGTCCGATTTTTGACTATAAAGAATTGATGCTAGTAAATAGCGAGGCTAGTAAATAGTGAGAAGTCTAATCGTAACTGTGTTAAATACGTGTATCAAGAATTGCAGTGTGGTTTTGCAGTAAGGGCTGTGTTTCGCAACACCTTTAAGACCAGAGTTTTAATCGAATTCATTGTGCCAGCCCGGAATCAAAAGTTCCAGAGGTCTTTTCTAACAAGAAAATGTGAAATGGTCTGGGCAGCAGGAAGACAGAAATTCTTTGGTACGATGGCTGTTTTAATTCACCAGAGGAAAGGTGTCTGTAGAGATCTTCATCCTCCTGCAGACACGCGGAAGGATGTCACCTGTGCCTAAGACATAGGAGGAGAGGGCGAAAGACGTTTTTCAAGGCTGAACGTTCATCCCCCCACTCCACCTCCAATAGCATGACTGTTGTACTGGTAGGAAAGGCTAGAGGGCTGAGAGAATTTCATCGATACCGTCAGTACAGAGACCGTCATAGAACCACCAAGATAATATTACTGGTAAGCTTTTGCTTCCACACTCCTTGGGCCTCTGGCTACTTGCCCAAGTTCGGGCCTGTGCCAAAACTTTTTTTTGTTATTGTTGTTTTGTTTTTTGATGACGAGCTACAGTTGTCAGGAACACAGAGATAGGGACTGAATGAGTATGTGCTTTTGAAGTTTAGGTTGGGCTGAGGGCAAATGGTACTGCGTGGGCGCAACAAAGCGATGGTCGATGGGGAGGGGGGCAACTAGCGGAAATTGTTGACAGTTGCGAGTCCTACGGAGGTGCCGACATCCGGTGTGGGGACTGGGGTGCGAGAAGCCGAGAGAGAGAGAGGCTGGGGAGAGGAGATAAGCTCGAAGTTCGGGGAGACACCGGGATTCTGCATAGAGCCGTGAAGCAGAATAGTGCCACCAAGTAGGCGTAAGACTGGAAGAAAACAGCGAAAGAGACCGTAGCTGAAGGTAAAACGATAGCTGCGAAAAGCGCTTATACCAGACAACTTATGGCTACCATTCGACGGTGGGACCCGATACTACCGTAACGGGAACTACCTCTCGGATAGATAACCTGAGCTGTACCAGCCAAGCTGAGGGATTGTCCATGTACCAGCTGGGGCTGAGACGGGAGTTTGTTGGAGAACCAGTCTTGCCGACGACAAGAGTTGACAGACCGGGAACCGCGTAAACGAAGACGACGAGACAGTGTGTGTGTGTGTGAGAGAGAGAGAATTCTATCAAATTGACTGTAAGGTGTGGAAGAGAACAATTACTGACGATCGCAACGGTATCCAAAAGACTGCGTATCGGGAAGCAAGTGGAACGATTCGTATTGTACTGACTTTTGTGTATGTGTGTATCTTGAACACTGGATTCGAGGTAATGTGAGTACAGAACTCAAACAATTTTACTTAAGGAATTTTGATAAGGATAAGCGGTAGGATACATATGTGACCAGTGTAAACGTTATATTTGATGAGTGTCTTTAGTGTTAAATTGCTGTTTAATCTCCTTGTATTAAAGGTGGAAACGGACGCTTGTCTCTTATTATGTCCTGGTTGTGAAGGCATCTTTACAAACTGTTCTCGTAACGTCTTAAGAACACGCGTGATCACCGACATTCCGGAGTTAAGTCTGCGGGGGTCGGGCTAGATCATGAGAACAGTTCGCTTATTTAGTATATATAAATATACCAACCATTTGTGATGAATCTAAAGACGGTTCAAACAGCTATGGTGACTCATATCACCTGTAGTGACTGATAACAAACCTACCAGCTGCGGTGACTCTAACGATTAGCCTACCACCTGTGTTGCCTCTAATGACATTCCTACCAGCTGTGTTGGTTCCAATGACAGTCCTACCAGCTGTGTTGGCACTAATGACAATCCTACCAGCTGTGTTGGCACTAATGACAATCCTACCAGCTGTGCTGGCTCTAATGACAGTCCTACCAGCTGCGGCGATTTTACTGACAGTTCTATCAGCTATATTGGTTCTAACGATAGTCCTACCCGCTGCGCTGACCCCAACGCAGTCTTACCAGCTGTGGGGACTCTAATGGCAGTCCTACCAGCTGCCGTGAATCTAACGACAGCCTTACCAGCTGTGACGATTCTAAAGACAGCCCTACTAGCTGTGGTATTTCTAAAGACAGTCCTACTAACTGTGGTGACTAACGACAGTCCTACCAGCTGTGATGATTCTAAAAACAGTCCTACTAGCTGTTTTAATTCTAAAGACAGTCCTACTAACTGTGGTGGCTAACGACAGTCCTACCCGCTGTGGCGATTCTAACGACAGTCCTGTACCCGGTGTAGTCACTGGCACGGCCCACAGCGTAATGTGCCATATACGTCTTCATTTAATGTAATGCCGTGCAGCCAGGCGAGCAGAAGACTGGAAAGTTCCAGTGAAAAAGCTTCTCTTCTCTCGTCGCACACAAATGGCACCTCCTACTGTGACAAACACAGCGCAGTTGTTGGCCAGTCCCCCGGCGATAATAAAGTATTAACTGAGAACTAGTCTGCACCTTGCCATGCTAGTCTCGCAATGCCGTGAGCGCAAACAGCCGCATTAGAGATGGTCTGTGTTTTTCAATAGCCCTTCAGAAAAGAGACCCGGTACAGGCCACTTTGTCCGCTGCAATACTCCTCCATTGCCGGCCGTCCCCCTCTTTGATTTCATGAACCTTCGAAATAAAAGAACGGGTCGCACATAATTCTATGACATAAAAAAACTTTCTCGTCACTTCCACCGTCATTGATAAATGTAGGATCTTCCAGAGCAATGAACCCCTCCTCTGGACTCTTTCCCCACCCAGCCACACTTTTTCCCTCTCCAAAAAAAATCTCTCTTAAGCAACGACATTGCAAAACTCGTAAGATTTGACCAGATCATACGGTGCCATTCATTTTCTCACAGGTTACTTGTTTTGAATTAAATTATTTTGTGTATTCTCTAGTTAGTTTGGCCTAAAGGACAAACGTCCTTGGATTTGCGAGGTTGAGAGGAGGAATTCGACCTCTCGACAATGGTATGTTTTGTGTCTACGTGCAGTGGTCCTTATTTTCCGAGAAATATACCCGTTGTCCGAGTTCAAGGTCAAAGACTCCTCGGGACAGTGGAGATTAGTGCACCGCCCCTCTCCTTCCCTCTCCCCACCCTGCCGGTTGGCCACTAGAGATGCCGATGTTTGCCTACAGTTTTGGAGCAGCCAGCAATGATGACACACGGCAAATAGCGAACTGCCCACCAGCTGCGTCAAACAAGCCTCCCGCCTGGGTCCTGCGGACATCTGTCAGCGGCCGAGAGCCAGATGTCCACACAAGTGACGGCACGACCCGGACTGCGGCGGCCGTATGAGGACGCACGGCGTGCCCAAGGCCGCACAAGGCCGCCTGAGGCGACCAAAGCCAGCGTCAAGCTGCACAAGGCCGCTGCCAAACCTTGCCCCAGTTCGCACCCCTCTCCCCCGGCCCTTGCTGGCCCTTGCAAGGGATTTTTTTCCCCGCTTTTTTTTTCACTTTCGGTCACCGTCCGGCTACACCCCAGCCCTCTTCTCCCCCCCCCTCCTCCGCCCTCACTCAAGAACGCTTTCGCTACACGACTGAATAGACTTGTACTAATTTCCAGCAGACGCTGCCGAGAAAAGATCGCTGACTGCTTGCCAGCAACACATTTATGAAAGATATTCAACTCTGGCGTGACGACAGGGCATTCTGGCAACTTTCGCAACCTTTACCTAACTCGAACAGCTTCCCAGATCTGCGTGAAGTGCACACCTAGTCTTTTTTCACCTGCAGTTGTTGTCGGTATTGTGCTCGACTGACTCTACGTAACTATTTATATATTTTAAAAAAAAAACAATCAACCAGCCCAGCACATTGGCGGTCAGACCTACTACGTCAAGAAATTCTCCACCACAGGCAGCACTGAGGGATGTCTACCTATCCGACAGACAGGAATAAGCCCTCTCTCAAAAGCTGTGCGCAAACGCCCAGTAAACACAGGGATATACGGCCCCTCGCTCCCATTCAAAACCCTTACTCCGTTTCATCCCCTTTTCGCCAAAAAATAATTCGTCTCCCTATGCAGCCCTTAAGGGAGGCCTTCTATGCTGCGCGTCTTTCAGGTGAAATGTCGGAAGTAAATCATGACAGGGCGATGTGGGGATTAAAGCATCAGATTCCTTTATGAAAACAGAAAGCAAACATCAAACTTTTACCCAAAAAGGAAAGTATACATGCTTCCATAATAGCAAACGGTAAAAAAATCTACCGCTTTGATAAAAACATGAAAGTAACCCTAAAATACAAACAAAAAGGTGTATATCGAGAAATTACATAAAAGGGAAAGGTAAACATATAAGGCACGCAGCTTAGATAAAGGTTACATCTAAGACTAAGATTTTTAAAAAATTAGATATCGAAGAAAAAGAAACCCCGAAAAAAACCATGGCAGATATCTAACTAGAAGATATTTATAAAAGCCTTTCCCTAGTCGATCCCCACACATTTTATCGAAAAGGTGTGCTCATATAAACTCCCTCCTTTCTATATCAAGCAAGCACAAACAAGTCTGACGCATCAGTAGATGTGATGATAGGTCTAATTTCCAACTCCTTTGAGGAAAATGCCTCCAACGCCATCGTGCTGGCGTTAAAAAATGAAGGCATCATGTTCTTTCTTACCGGCACATGCGGGAATCAGTACAGAAAGGTGTGAAATCAACGCGAAATTTGCGATGTAATGAATTGTAATATGTATTACTGCTGCTGCAGAGTCCAAGATTCCAATATTTATCTATTTTTCTTGTTTGTTTGTTTTTTGTCTCCCTTTCTTTCTCTCTGCTTCCCGCTCGCCCCCTCCTGGTCACATGACCCGTCACGTCAGATACACCTCAAATCGTACGTGCACTCACCGAGGTGCTCTGCTTGAAATAGTTAAGTGGTATCGCATATGCTTCTCTCCACATTTTTGTAATCGGCTCTCTCAACTTTTTATTTCGGTCAGGAATGAACAAATATTAGGATTTTTTTAAACTGGAAAAAAGTCAGCCAGATACCCCTGGCAAGTGTTTACCCAAAAGCGGCCGTTAAGTGAATTTAAGAGGGGAAAAAAATCGTTATTAATGGCGAGATGCATTTTAAAATGCGAGTTGAATTCTTTCTCTTTCTGTCTGTTTGATAACCTTGAGATATCTGGCCTGCACTGTTACCGTCAGACCAACCACATACACCAGCTGTAGTTTATCGGGGCCAAGACAAGCCCTTTAGATAACTGCACTCAGCACAGCTTGACTGTCAGATTCTGAAATCAACAGTAAACGTCACTGCACGTGCGCGCCCGATGAGTGCTGCTGTCGCAGGCTTCTGTTTCCTGCAGCGCGCGCCTGTCTTTGCCACTCGGGGTACAACAGACAGGTGGCGCTGTCCGGGTGCCAGAGCTTGGTGCGGACTGCGTGATCTGATGCCTGCTGGAGTGTGAGGCCAGGCCGACCGGAGGGCGGTGGTATGCAACAGGCATACTTTGGCTTACTGGAGGTTCTTGTCCTGACGAAAGAAGACGAGGTGTATGACGGCGGGACAGGGAAAGGTCGCAGATGTGCCATCCCAACTCTCGCCTGCCTGTCGCAACAGCCTGCGGTACCTCAGACTGGCTGGAATGGTCAGGTTGGCATTCTTCTGGCATATAGAAGACGTCACGTGCACCACACAAACGCACGCACATACACGTATACACACTTGCAAGCGCACATGTATAAGCCCATGCATGACTACATGCAAACATTCACTCTTGCCCACACACGCACACACGCACGCACGCACGCACGCGCACACACATATATACAAACAAACAGAAAGATTTCGATGTGTATACGTACATTACAGATACACAATAGAAAGCCGTCACACAGACGCATACTCGAACCCATGCAATCGTGGGCACGCACGCATTCTTGCACAAACACACTAACGCACGCATACTCGCAAAACTGGCCTGCGGACATTCGTCACCTTTTCCTGGTGACCTGGAATTTTCCGTACTGTGGATGAGAGACTGTTGCAAGTGGGGGGGGGGGGGCTGGCTCATGGAATATCTCGATGTCAACCTCGCGCCAAGCCTCAAGGAAATCACTCCTCCATTTCTTTCTCCTTTTTTCCCCTCTCTCTCTATCTCTCTAGATTGTCCCCCTTTTCTTCCATCTCACCCCATCTCTGCCTCCTTCCATCCTTTTGTTCCGTAACAGTTGTTCAAGTTGCAGGCTGTCCAAGACCTGGGTCGTGGCTAGTGCACAAGATTTATGGCAGCCCCAGAACCACGCCGATGTGCCTTTGATCTGCGCCATCACACCTCTTCTGGTTTCTCGCCACTTACGTGTACAAAAGAAGTCGATGTTTATACACAGCAATTTTTTTGTTTCACCTTTGGTTGCTGATAAGGACAGTGTTGCGATGCACAACTTCTTGTCTGTGAAAAAAGCGTTAGATCCTTGGAAGGGCTAACGGTGTTTCTGGCTTCAGAGGACTGCGAGTGTTTTGTACACACGACAGCTCCATGCTGTTCTCTATCACAGGCGTCGTTTGTCTTTGATGTTTACGACACTTGTCGACAAGTGCGAAAAGTTGAACACTGTTTGCAGATATCAAGAGATAAGTAAGAAATTGGTTTGTTTGGCGCATAATTTTGTAGAGCTAAAAATGTGAAAAGAGTTGAATTCCGATGTGAGTTTCTTGCGTGTGGAATTAAGTGATTGTAAAATTGAGTGCGTTAGGACTGAGTGCAGGTAGCTGGGAGGACTTCTTCCTGAATATATAGGTATGTAGCAATAGGTTATATGACGATAGTGTATGTATGTGTGTGTGTGCGTGCGGGCGTACACATGTGTGTGTTTTGTGTGTTGTGTGTGTGTGTGAGAGAGAGAGATTGAGAGAGGAGTGCGCCCGCGAGTGTGTTTAAAGTCGGTGTTACACAGTGTTCTGCAAGCGTTCGGGGAGGTAACTCTGCCATCCAACCACCAGGTGGCGAAAGTGCTCAAAGGCGTAGCAACTTGCAGGTTCTATTGTTGACAGGATGTTGATGACAATGTGGATGATGCTGAAAAGTCCTAATGAGAAGGAACAGAAAATGTTGCTTCAGAACGTTCATGTTATGTTTCTAACCAGAATAAATTGGTTGACTTCTGAGCTTAACGGAAGAAGACAGTCAAATGTCCAATCGTTCCACTTAAGATACCCAGGCCGCTTATATCAACATTGAGACCCCAAGGCTATCAAGAGTGTCGTCCCTTAGCGAGTTACGACGACGTGATAAGCAGTTGACCCTGACCTCAGGTCATGGGGACGGGTGACAAAAGCAAATATTCGCTTACCTGCACTCTTCCACCTGGCTTACTGTAATGTCTTCGTGTGCTGCACGCTTGCAAGCTCTGGCCGTCCGACTGTCAGCTTTGCTGATAACTTGCCGCTAACAGCGTACTTGTGTTTTGGGTGAGGCCAGGCCAGTTTATAGTTCAGCAAGATGGATGGATTTATCTGGAGATTTTTTTTCCAGGGGCGTAATGTATTAAGGTGTAACTTTCACCGTGTGCGTTTACATACAGAGGGACTATTTTGAAAACTCATCTCCCTCTCATTTTTCGTAAGAGGGCGTTCTAACAAAGTCCACCCAACAAAAATACAGGCCTCCATAACATTAACACGCCCAAGAACAGATGAAGCT
>SMGT01012335.1:667954-684790 GCA_004794575.1 Lanistes nyassanus
AACTTGCAGGTTGTATTGTTGACAGGATGTTGATGACAATGTGGATGATGCTGAAAAGTCCTAATGAGAAGGAACAGAAAATGTTGCTTAAGAACGTTCATGTTATGTTTCTAACCAGAATAAATTGGTTGAGTTCTGAGCTTAACGGAAGAAGACAGTTAAATGTCCAGTCGTTCCACTTAAG
Source organism: Lanistes nyassanus (assembly GCA_004794575.1). Classification (NCBI taxonomy): domain Eukaryota; kingdom Metazoa; phylum Mollusca; class Gastropoda; order Architaenioglossa; family Ampullariidae; genus Lanistes; species Lanistes nyassanus. The sequence goes on from SMGT01012335.1 coordinate 668,139, forward strand.
ATGCCCAGACCGCTTATATCAACATTGAGAGCCCAAGGATATCGAGAGTTGTCGTCCCTTAGCGAGTTACGACGACGTGATAAGCAGTTGACCCTGACCTCAGGTCATGGGGACGGGTGACAAAAGCAAATATTCACTTACCTGCACTCTTCCACCTGGCTTACTGTAATGTCTTCGTGTGCTGCACGCTTGCAAGCTCTGGCCGTCCGACTGTCAGCTTTGCTGATAACTTGCCGCTAACAGTGTACTTGTGTTTTGGGTGAGGCCAGGCCAGTTTATAGTTCAGCAAGATGGATGGATTTATCTGGAGATTTTTTTCCAGGGGCGTAATGTATTAAGGTGTAACTTTCACCGTGTGCGTTTACATACAGAGGGGCTATTTTGAAAACTCATCTCCCTCTCATTTTTCGTAAGAGGGCGTTCTAACAAAGTCCACCCAACAAAAATACAGGCCTCCATAACATTAACACGCCCAAGAACAGATGAAGCTTGATGATAGATGTGATTACGTCACTATTCTAAGAAAGATTGTAGAAAACATTGTCGTCAGGCGTATCAACGTAAAATACATATTACTACTGATTCTGGCATGTGAAGGCGTTAGAGGTAAGTTATTAAATGTGAAAAGTAAAACTAAATGAAGCAAATTTATTTAATGCTAAACGTCAAAGTAAATGAAGAAACGTTATTTAATGTTAAATGTAAAACTAACTGAAGCAGCCTACTACAATTTCCATTTTGCCAAGATGACTAAAAACAATTTTTAAAAAAAACAGACAAGCTAAGCCTTTAAGTAAAAGTTGATATTCAACTTCTTTATAATCTCTATCATGGCTGCTAATCGATCAAGATCCATTCTGTTTGACTGGAATTATAGTGACAGTCGTGATCATGATTATAAAAATTTATGCGGGTAAACAGCATCCAAAGTGCGTGCTTGCTAACGCCAAAATCAAACAGCTCCATAAAAAGTTCGTACTTTCAAACTATTTCAAACACAGTTCAAAAACATATTAGGCCATGCACCAAAACAATTATTTTTCGAACAGATTTCGACAGTTATGTTTTCTATTTGCGTAACCACCAATTTTTATACACTTTTCTTGCTGTCATGGATGCGAGACATCTACAGTGGAATGATCTCCTATGCTTGTTTGCTTGCTTTGTTTGCTTGTTTGTTTTTTTTTGTGCGTGGGTGCGTGCGTATCTGTATTTATGCCAGATATACCGTCGGTATTTACGTCACACATACTTGTCGGTATATACGCCAGACATACTTGTCTGTATTTATGCCAGATATACCGTCGGTATTTGTGCCATACTGTCAGTATTTACGTCGGACATACCGTCGGTATTTACGTCAGACATACGTGTATTTCCTCTTTGGGTAAATTTACATTTCCGCACAGAATATCCTAAATTATTATGAAAATTTCATAGTCCGCTGCAGCGAGTTCGATACGTCGATGATGTTTTAATACGACGAGACTGAGGAAAAGGGCAGCGGCGATGTTACAGAAGTAGCGATGGTGATGATGACGACTTGAGTAAACCGTTTGTGTTTGAGGGCAGGATCGATCAGCAAGCTACATGAGCTTCGTGAGGGAGCAGGCCTTCCTGCCTTTCCTCCTCGCCTCCCCTCCCAAAGACTGGCGTAAGGCCTGATCGAATGAGATAAGCGCGCAGTGTTCTTGAGAGAGAAAGCGCGACCCCTGGCGGTGTTGGGGAGTTGTCTGAACAGCGGGGAGCTAGCTGTCGATTGCCCAGACTGTTTTCCCTCTGTTCTAGTATTCTCCAAACTTCCGGATTGTTCGCGCCACGTGATGCTAGCCGGGAGTTATCAGTGGCTTGCATAAGATTCTGGGTTTTCCAAAACACGCCATGCTGCATTTTTTTTTCTTCGGATGGTATCAGCGCGTGCAATGCGCGGCAGTCGTGCAACAGCCAGCCAAGCATGCGGGCGCGTGCCCCGACCAAGGGGGAACAACCCCGGTTCAGCTGCTGGCAAAGACCGATAACCAGAGAACAGACAAGTCACGCCCCGTAGGAGAGCACCCAAGCGTTGTCGAAAAGTTCCTGAGGTCTTGTGGGGTCTCGTGGGGTCTCGTGAGGTTGTCAGGGCGTGGCCGAGATCCACCCGACTGCCGCCTCACCGCGCCTTGCGCCCTACCGATAAGGTAAACTAATCTGTGGTTTGGTCGCCAGAAGGAGGTCATCTTGCTTTTCTGTTGGAAGACGGTAAACACATTGACACACACCCTGCTTCATGCTTCCCCACCCGTCTCCTTTCTTTCCCACCCCCACCCGGTCATGAGGTCCCGAGACGGCACTTGAAGAGAGAGTTTGTTTATTTTGTTTGTTTGTTTTATTTGTTTATTTGTTTTCAAGTCACGGGGTAGTAACCTGAAAGGTACAACAGGTTCAGGGGGAGCGGATGGCCGAGAGGTTATAGGGTTGGTCTCCGAGCCGGAAGGGTAGGTTCGATACCCGTGCGCCGCACCACACTTTTCTCAGCTAGCCCAGCTGGGAATGGGTACCTGACCTACTGGTCAAGGAGGATAAGGAAGCAAGAGAGAGGAGATGGGCATCGCTTTTACGATGCTGGCCCACAGAAAAGTGGGGGTCTCAGACACTCTTACTACCCTCCGACCTAAAAACAACCTTTACCTTTTCTGGAATGTTGACCTATCTGATGCGCTTTTCATAATCATGGATATGATATGATATGATATGATATGATATGATATGATATGATATGATATGATATGCGATACGATACGATATGATATGCGATACGATACGATACGATACGATGCGATTCTATGCGGTGTGGTGGTGTGGTGTGGTGGTGTGGTGTGGTGTGGGGGTGTGGTGTGATGTGGTGTGGCGTGTGGTGTGGTGTGTGGTGTGGTGCGATACGATGCGATATGGTGTATAATGTGACATGATTTTTATCTTAGCTATCTAGCTGGCACCCCAGTTCTAGAATCTAGTTTTGCCGATGATTGCTCATAAAGTGTGCGGTATGTCAGATTCAGAAAGTGTTTTGGATAGCTGGGCAGCTTGATGGTAGTGATGTCGTTAATGTATTGAATGACAGCAGCAAGACCTCCGTCCTGACAGGAGTGGTAGAGGGAGTGATGGTGACAACGACATTACAAACAGTCACAACCCCTACAAAACCACAAGGACTGATTCTTTATTACTAATTTCTTTTTGTTTTGTTTTGTGCTCACTTGATGAACTTGTCTGAGACTGTTCGACACATATGCTGCTTAACGTTTCCGCCATCGTTATAACAGTGCTGAATGGATGTACCCAGTCTATCAGCAAGGGATCGGGTCGATAGTGACAAAGTTTTGCCTTGCAATTTGTCTTGTAATTTTTTTTTTGGGGGGGTGGGGGCAGTCGTCTGCATGGTGAGAAGTACATCACAGACGCGATGACTGCATCTGGAGGCAACAGACGTCTGCTTTCCAAACTTCCCTGTTGGTAGCCAGTCCTGTGTTGGACGTCACAAGACTGCACCGCGAGACAAAACAGATCCTGTGGGCTGGTAGATTTTTAAAAAGACACGTACACACTAAGAACATATCTTAACAGCCTTTTCTGGAAACAAATACAGCTGTACAGCTTCTGTGTCCAAGTGCTGCCTACTGCAAATTTGTATAATTGACAACCTTTAGATGGTAGACTGTGAAATGAAATCGCTCTTCAGCTTTAAACAAAATCAGTTCAGAGCAAAGATTTTGCCTTTATAAAGCAAGAGATGCTTATAAACATGTTCTGACCCCAAATGAAAGAGGCCTTTGGTGCATACGCTTTTTATTGTGCCCCAAATATATTCTTTTAAGAACAGGAAGAAAGCTGTTTTGTCAGGTGAACTTGTTTACGAGAGGTTTTTAATAAAGCAAAAAAAAAAAAAACTATCCCCGCTTCATGCTAAAATATTTTCAATGAGTCAGCAAAGTCAAAGAGGAAATTCTCTGGGCCACGCATCCCTGCTTAAGAATAATGCAATCCCAGCAGCGGGCTAAAAAAAAAAAAAACACACACACAAGCCAACTCTTCCTGTCGCCTGGCCTTCAACACCAAAACGATAGAGTAATACAACTGCCTTCAAATACACGGCCCGGCTCACACACAGTTCAAACAATGATAGCATAAGACGCGCACGCGCGCCCAGAGAGAGAGAGGACAATTAGAGTTATAGCATTTTCCAAACATTAAAAAAACATTAAACATTTTTTTAAATTGCAGGATGAATTTAAATGAACCCTAACGTTGTAGTTTTTCCCCTTAGTCATAATGTTATTGTGTATGCATGTTAAGCTGTTAGTCTCGAGTACGATACGGTTGGTCCGCCTTGAATATTAGGATTCTGTTAGACAACTTACACGTGCGGCCCGATGTCTGCATGCCTGAAAGGAAACCATCTTACTTTGACTTGGATAGCTAGAGGTCTGTCTACACACGGAATTGGATACCTAATGGTCTGTCCTCTATACTTTACATTGACTTGATAGTTAAAGATCTGTCTACACACGGACTTGGACACCTAATGATCTGTCCTCTATACTTTACATTGACTTGATAGTTAAAGATCTGTCTACACACAGACTTGGACACCGAATGTTCTGTCCTCTATACTTTACATTGACTTGATAGTTAAAGATCTGTCTACACACGGACTTGGATACCTAATGATCTGTCTATACTTTACATTGACTTGATAGCTAAAGATCTGTCCTCCAAGACGTGGCTTCTGGCGTGTTTGTATCTCTCCTCAAAAAGAAAGTAATGCACAGCGCGAACGGACCTTAGCACCGTCCTGGGACTCCCAGATACAAACGTTCCAATCAGTTGCTTCAATTAACAACAATCTATTCTTCTTTCGTCCTCCCCTTCCCCGCCCCCCCCCCCCATTCTCTGCTGTTTTTTTTTAATTATTATTATGATCCTTGTTCTCATTCTCTTTTGTTGTCATCGCCTTTAGTTCTCGCATCCACCCACAACCCCTAGTTGTTTGCTCGCACGCTACCGGCTACGCTCTCGCGGCTACCGCTGCACCGAATGACCTCGTGCGCTGCCTGCGGAGGGCGTGTGAGGGAAGAGCGATAAGGACGGAACCGGCGCCGCAGCCAGTGGAAGATAGTTGAAGTGGTGCACGGCAACACAAAAAAACCCCGAACAAACCGCTCCGCCGGCCCTGCTGTTTTGCCTCGTCCCTTGAGCCAACAAAGCTGGAGAGGGACCGGGGCTGCTGTACACCGCCCGGTGTCGGGCCAGCGCTGGGCCTCAGCGTGTGGCGGTGTGACAGTCAGCTGCTGTAGCAAAGCCGCCACCCCTAGCGGCAGGATCCCGCCGTCGGTGAGAGAGTGGCTGAGAGAGACGCATGCGTGCGTCAAGTGGCTGTGCGAAGGAGGCGGCTCGCGGCTTGTTAGAGGCTGTTAGTCTTCTTGTTGTCTTTCCGCCGATAACCTTGTTCTCCAACAGCCGTCTGCGAATCTGCAGTGCACTCGTTTGACCTTGTCGCACTCAGCAGCAGCAGCAGCAGCAGCAGCAGCAGCAGCAGCAGCAGGCCCATGGCCGTCGGGGGACAAACGCACTGGACGTGCCATACGCACGTTTCTGCAGTTGCCGCTGGTTCCCGCCCTCGGTGCCTGCCTGTCAGCTGACAGGGCACCCGATACACGCACCCTTTTGGAGGTCCGGTTCAGAGAGACACTTCTGCTTAATCGTTTGAGCCCCCGAGAAGTGTGGGTGTGCACACTATGTAGATCAGCAGAGAGTTTCCACGAAACATGGCCTTGTGAAGGAAACTTTAACATCTGGATAAACATCCGGTTTCTTGATGGCGGGCGCCATTACGAGTAAACTGCACAATTAGACGAGTTACTGTTTGTTTTTTTCTAACAGAAGCTGACATGCGACCATTGTTTTGGGCTCCACGATCGAATTTTTTTTAAAGCAAATTCCTTGTCAGATCGAGACCAAAAGTGGCAGTTGCTCGACAAAGGCCTACCCAGGATCCGCCATTTTACTGAAAGGACCTGGATGAAGACGAAAACATTTGGTGGAAGTAAACAGTCAATGCGCGTGCGCAAGATGGCCGTCTCGAAACTCTACTGGTCTATTTAAACATGTTATCACCATGTAAACGCGCAGAACAACTGGAACCAATCAAATGACGAGCTCTATTTACGATGTGTAACAAGCGGAGCCAATCAAATGGCGAGCTATATTTCGAAGGTCTTTCAAGGGGCGGGGGGAAGGGAGGGAGAGGGGGATGTTCCGAGAGGAGGGGGATTTAGGGGAAGGGGAAGGGGTGGGGTTAGGGTGGGGGCTAGGAGTAGGGGATAGGTGGGGGTTGGGGGAGGGGTGGGGTATAGGCAGTAAAGATCTTCCAGAAAACTGCAAGGTTTTCAGTGGTGACCCTATGAGATTAGCATATTTTACGTAAGACTGTATTTTGATTGGCTCCAGTTATTCTGCGCGTTTTCATGCTCTATGGGAGATAGGAGATAGGACACTCAGAATCGGACTAGACACAGGACAGGTTAATGTATTAAGACCAAGAGAAGCTGACACGTGTAGACCCACGGACCTCTGCCCCTCGCCATCTTAGCCAGGACGCCGGAAGAGCAGCTCCAGTTCTCACGCTAAATACACCGGAAGTATTTCGCCGACAAGCCTACATAACAGACGAATGAGTGACTGCTGGATGTGCCTTAAAAGTTAAGGACTGCTCTCGCCATAAACTATCTTAGAGTCTGTGACTCGGGTTTAAGATAGGTGGTTTTATCCTGCCCGGGACAGGAGACGTCATAAGCTAGTGGCCGGGCGGACGCCAAGGAGTTAGAGGGAAGTGCTGGTCGTTGCGGTGTCATAGCTTCATTGTTGGTCGTTGTAGAGCTTTAGAGCTGTGTATTGCGGTAAAGCAGTTGTTTTAGTAGTGACAAGAATAGGTGCTCTGTTGTCGGTCACTTATTGTATCTGTGTATAGAGCGGGATCATAGACCGTTTTGCAGTTTGATTTCCCCTCTGGCTTTAGTTGGTTTATCCTCCTTGTCTGATTCCACGTGGCATGACGTAATCAGGCAGCGTCTTACCCTAGACACGAGCAGGGTGATTCTCTGTAAATAATCTGTAGATATATTTGATGTTGTCGAGTCAATTAGTGTTTGAAATATATGTTGAATAACGGTTCCCTGCAGTTGTATCTTTTACGAGGGTGGGGGCTCTTGGGCAAGAAGTGTTTTGCCTGTGTGAGACTGAGCGAACGTGTCACCACGTTCTGCCGTCGTTGAACATAGCTTTGTGGTAAAAATGTTGGGCATAACAGCCGAAAATACGTGATTCGATTCCCCTATTTGTTTTGGTTTTCTTTTTTTGTTGTTTTGTTTAGTTTGTTAGGTGTGGGGTTAGGGGAGTTGATGGGTGTGGGTTGGGGGTAGGAGAGGTGTATGGGTGGGTTGGGTACAGTTAGGGTTAGAGTGTATAGGTACCTACTGAATTGTTTCTATTGTAAACAAGTCGCTGCCGCTGAAGTCGTGACGTCACGCAGTACACGAAACGTCGTCCATATTGCCATCACCCCGCGAAGCCCAACGTCTTGCCACTCACCTGGCGATCACCGCGGACTGGCCTCTTCACTGTAGCTCTAAGAAGTGACGCTTTGCACAGATCATGCATGACGTGACCTATACTTACCTGTTGCTGTGGTTAGCAACCGGCATGCGCATGCGTAGCGCACATGATGCAACGCGCATGCGTGCCCCAAGTTGGTGGGAATTGCAAACTCTCTTCCCGGGGACCTGAAAGGTATGAACTGTCTCTGTCCATGGGGCCTGCGTGCGAAATTGAATATCTTAAAAACGTGTGTATCAGTCGGACAAAATGGGTCAAGGAAATGGCTTTGGTGTGCTAGATAAAGGCAACAGCTCCTGCGGTCAAGTTATTTCTGTGACGCACTATCAAGTCAGATGGGCACATGGACGGGTCGGGTACAGGAGTTCCCATCTCAGGTGAGATTCCGTGGGAGAACACGGCAACACGCTGTCTTCGTCCACGAGACCTGGTTTCTGTGCACACTGCACAGGAGGACAGTAGGCAAACAGCAACTCAGTAGACAACTCCATGAGTTAGCATAAAGCGTTCCCAGCAGACTGCTCATGTTTAAATATAACATCTCGGAACAAAGGATTTTAGTTATTTTTACTGTCGTCTTTCTTCAGACCCTCTCAGAATCCGTGCTTTTAATAAGATTTAAGCTCTTTCTAACGTAGACTATGCATGTTGTAACAGGGGCTCGTAAATAAAGGGGAAATCGTTTTGAGTGAAATTTCGAGTTACGTTTAAGAGCAAAAAGCAGAAAGTGGTAACATGTCTCGAAAACACCGCATTTGATGCCTGTTTCTGTATCGTGGCAGTTCTCTTAATTACTCTGATGAAAGATCTTGCAATGAAAGATCTGATCAAGCGAATGTCCACAAGAAATAGAATTGTTCTGGCTGAACTAAGTTGCGGGAACATTTTTAGTGTGAATTCTGTAAGCGGAATTAGAAATGTGGATTATATTTTAAAGCAAAGTAAGAAAACTTGTCTCGGTGACTATGAGGGGATTTTTGCTAAGGTTGTTCGTAGCAGGTGTTCTTGCCTTGCTGGGTGACTGTTCCCTTCACGTGCTTTAGTGTTTTATAACTTTTAAAATTGTCCTTATGATCAGCTCTTAAAGAAACAATGCTTTCTAGCGAGGGCCTCTTTATCATTATTTGTCGTTTCTTTGTTTGCTTGATGCTTATTTGTTTATGACCAGAAACAATTGACCTACAGAGAGTGGGCGGCCAGTCAACTGCCGCGTTCCTGATCACATTTCTGCAGTGCACTTTGGAAAGTCTTTGACTCCTGCTACGTGTCAGGGCTTGTGTCACACCTGAACTGTTCACCTGGTCGGCCCCGGCTTTTGAATAATCCATCGTTACTGTTGGGTGGATGATCTTTAGTTCTGGTGCCGCTATTTTAAAAAAATGTCAGCAAGCTATGAGCCCAGACTGAATCGTCTTTTCTTTTTAACGTGAGTAGACAGACAACGTAAGCAGATCGTGCTGTGACATGGTCCGACCCTTGTTTCCGGAGTGCGTCTATATGTAGACATGCGGCCTTCACCTTGTCTCTACATGAGGGACCTCCAGAAGAGTTGCTCGTGGCTCCTTAAGTGTGCAGTGACAGACTTTGGGGGGGGTCTCTTGTTCCCCACCCCCTGCACACCGTCACACCGACAAGCTGGAATGAAAGCTGGTGACTGGGTGTGACACGGTCCCTCCACTCATTCCAGGCTTCTCCTGTAAGCAGACTGTTGGGTCCGCGCTGATGCGCATAGGGCCACACTGTAATCGTCTTTGGAAACGTCGGGTCTGTACCTATACATAGCCTTTGTGGCGCATACCGGTGGAACTCGTGAACCATGTACATAGGAGCTACTCCGACAATCTGCAACGCAAATATCGTCAAAGTTTAGATTGAGCATTTTCTCCTAATAATTATTCTGCTATGGGAAAAGTTTGGGAAAATACTGTAGAAAACATTTGACTGGTTTCGACAGAAGTATAGTCCCTTTCTGGTGCCGCACTATTGGGCAATTATAAATCCTCCCATATCACGTGTTTCACTCAACTTTGTCCAACGTTCTGATAGAGACTTAAAGTGCACGTTGACAGACGTTTTTCTATACATCTCTCCAATGTGAACTGGTCTTTACATATTTGTAAGAAAGTTTGATTCAACGAAAAATGAACTAGTTTCCCCATGTCTTCAGACGGAACACTAATTCGGGAGCCATTCACCGAGTCTGCCCTCTTTTTTCCTAGCACTATGAACCGATACGAGATACTGAGTGTAGCACTGTGAACAGGAGAAGATGAACTGAGTGTAGCACTGTGAACAGGAGAAGATGAACTGAGTATAGCACTGTGAACAGGAGAAGACGAACTGAGTATAGCATTGTGAACAGGACAAGATGAACTGAGTATAGCACTGGGAAACAGGACAAGAAGAGCTGAGTGTATGGCTGTGAACATGAGAAGATGAGCTAAGTATAGCACTGTGAACAGAAGATCCACTGGGTATAGCACTGTGAACAGAAGAAGCTGAACTGCGTATAGCACTGTGAACGCGAGAAGATGAACTGAGTAAAGCACTGTGAACAGAAGATGAGGCGATGAGCAGAATGTTACGAAAGACGATCACAGCTGTCGCGCTACAGCTGAATATTTTCACGCAGGGAAACCATTCAAGCGGTGTTACTGCGTTTCAAACCGACTATTTATAGCTGTTGGCCTCTGCCCTCCAATCACGGCCCAACGTGCAAAACATGCACCCAGTGACAGCGAAGGGTTCCAGTTGATGAACTTTCACAAACACGGGTCTTTGCGGGTGGCTGTGCGCACCCTGCCCAAGCGGTTAGTGGGTGGCCAGAGTCGGATGACTAGATCAAGGCGAAAGTGGGTGGTGCCTGAAAGACTCACGACTGAGTTGCAGAACAAGGTGCTGTTAAAAACGGAGCTGGGTTTATTTTCATATTTATAAGTTGTCTGTGAACAAAATGTCCCATTGTCCAGACATGGAGTTCAGCAAGTGACGGCACCCTCTGTCCCGCTGCAGCCAAGGTTTTTGCGTGCATGCTGACGGTGAGAGGGTGTGGGGAGGGAGAGAGGGACGTGCCCCTGCCCCTCCTCAGCTCAGAAGAACAAACTATAACGCCCACCTCTTCTCACGACAGACTCCTCAGTGTCTCGTTAATGAAAGGGTAGACGGATACGGGGTTAGAAGAGAGAAGGGTGTTACAGGAAGACCTGGGGAGAGGGTTATATCGACTTGCACGAGCTGCTGGTAAGCTCAGCGCCACCAATGCTTCCAGAGGGAGCGAGGTGCTCCTCTGTTCGAGAGGGCATCTTGGGGTGACGGGGCCCTCACGGCTACTAACGGCAGGAGAACCGCGACAATCCATCCCGCAGGTGAGGCGGTGCCCGCGGCGTCTTCGGCGGGGTCAGCGGTGCTGGGGTCGTCAGGGGCGGGTCCGTAGAGGCGGGTACTGTCTGCTGTTAGACAGGTGAGAGGCAATGCACGTGTTCGGACGGCAAGCGTCTTCGGTGTCCTGCAGAGCACTGGACAGGTGTGTCCTGTCCGTCCCACTTTGATGTCACTGTGTGGCTGAAGGCGGCTGTGGGGCTGACATTCTGAGACAAGCAGCTGATAACGCTGCCCTTAGTCATTCTGCTACCCAGTGAGTCTCGCTAACGAGAACCTCAGCTAAGTACTTCCGACATGTTCCAGTCACAGAGCGCTTGACATAAAAAAGAACGTTACAGTCGTGTCTCTCTCTCTCTCTCTTTGAAGTCACACCGCAAATGCGATCAGTCGCAAACGTGCTTGTTTGCTGGTCATAGTAAGTAGTCGAAAAAAGTCATATGCAGGTGAAAATATGAGGTAAAATGAGGTACAGTGGCACGTCACAGACTAATGCAGCGGTCACACATTCAGCGCCTTTAGCATTGATGTAGACTCATAGTGATTGTAGTGAGGAACTGTGCGTAGCTCGGTATCTGCATGAAGCGCGCACTTGCATGCTACAGAAATCAGCGAAGCGCGTGCAGAATATCAGTTTTGACGTGACTAACCAAGAACCATACGGTGTCATCGCCACATCTTGAGCCCAAACTGGACATCACCATGAACACGGACCGGCAGATCGTTGTCGGAAATGGTTTGGATTTTAAAATAGATCGTCGTTGTTGTAGCACAACTTTTCCTGAAAAGGGCAGATGTCTCGCGAACTTTAAGCCCACCGCATCCCCTCCCTGCCACCCTCCTGCTCCTGGTAAGTGGGTCTGAACACCTCTCCGTAGCAAACAGATTGTAGATAGTTAGTATTGTGCCCCTGGGCAGTCTCTGCCTGGCCCTGGGCACTTTTCGGCCGCCCCTCGGCATTTACTGGCGGGCCCTGCTGGGTCCGAGTTAATCCCATTCACACGGCGTACGCACCGCAGAAGTGGCCGGCGGTGCGATCAGGGGAGATAATCAAATCAAGCGGCACCACTCGTGCTGGCGCGGGATTAGCTTGATGAGCACTAATGGGTAAGTTGTAGCAGGGCCGGCGACACGCGACTCTGTCTGTGACACTTTGGATTTATTCTCACACGGTCCCTGCCCTTTATTGGCCGAGATATTCTGAGATACTCTAGCGGCGCCGGTAACCCTGGCTAGGTGCGCTTGATGGGTGACTGATCATGTTTGCTGGTATGGCACAGACCCCACTCCCCCAAACTCCATACACCCACCCAGACTAAGCTCTCACGTGCCAGATCATGCCTTCCAACCAGCCAGCTCACAGAAATCAAAACTAGACAACCGACGACTTGCACCAGCAGCTTAGAAAATGCGGTCTGTCAGACTGCACAGGTGGTTACATTAGTAAAAAGAACCAGTTGTCTACAGTAACTTTCACGAAACCGAAAAAAAACCAAGTCGTCAGAATGGCAGGGTAATTTTAAGATCAATGTTGTTTCTGCGTGTCTTCAGTCTGGTCAGATTGACAGTTCTTCTGGCGGGTCACACGCGGCCAGGGCCCGCTATCACTATGAGAACCCCAGTCGACACGTTCGCCTGCACCAAGAACATGTCTTCCTTGTGACAAAGTGATCTTGGCGTTGCATCTGTCACCAGGGGCTATCTCTCCTTGTGTCAAAGTGATCTTGGCGTTGCATCTGTCACCAGGGGCTCTCTCTCCTTGTGTCAAAGTGATCTTAGCATTGCATCTGTCACCAGGGGCTATCTCTCCTTGTGTCAAAATAATTGCGGCATTGAATCTATGGCCAGGCTATAAAGTGATCGCAGTGTTGCATCTATTGCCGGCATCTCTGTCCTTGTGTGCAAGACATCTGTCGTTTTCTGATTAGTCTAATACATATCTCTCCCCAAGTTCGGCATTTTTTTCTGGAAAAAGCGGATAGTTCACTGAGTTCCGCCCGTTAGCGAAATTCTTTTTCACAGCGGAGTTCTGCCCCAGCCCGGGGTGGGAGTCTGCATTTCCAACTGACTTGGGGCACTCATGCACATGTCACATGTCACTCCTAGGTTGTCACCTGTCACTCCTAGTTTAGCCTGTTCGCCCTTCCCTCTCTTGACACCTGGTAGGTGGGGGCTACGTCATTAGTCATTTGCAGCTGCCCTGCTCCACCTAGGCTGGCCAGAACTGGTTTAAACTAGAATAAGATAGTACCCGTGAACACTGAGCGTGGTGGGCGCATGGTACTTAAGCAGGCAAAAATGTTAGACTGATATACACAGACAGCAGGTAGAGGGAGACAATCGGACACAGGACACTTGTAAACCCACGGACCTCTGCCCCTCGCCATCTTAGCCAGGACGTTGAAAGAGTTAGTACTCATGCTTAATACAGTGGGCTGTATTTCGCCGACAAGTCTACGGGACAGATGAGTAAGTGACTGCTACTGTGCCTTATAAGTTAAGGACCGCTCTTGCCATAAACTATCTTAGAGTCCGGGACTCGGGTTTAAGATAGGTGGTTTTATCCTGCTGGGGACAGGAGACGTCATAAGCTAGTGGCCGGGCGTACGCCAAGAGGAGGTAGAGGAAGTGCTGGTTGTTGCGGTGTCATAGCTTCATTGTTGGTCGTTGAATAGCTTTAGAGCTGTGTATTGCGGTAAAACAGTTATTTCAGTAGTGAAGAGAGTAGGAGCTCTGTTGTTGGTCACTTATTGTATCTGTGTATAGAGCGGGATCATAGGCCGTTTTGCAGTGTGATTTCCCCTTCTGGCTTTAGTTTGGTTATTCTGTTTGTCTGATTCCTCGTGGTATGACGTAATCAGGCAGCGTCTTACCCTAGACACAAGAACAGTGATTCTCTGTAAATAATCTGTGGATATATTTGATGTTGTCGAGTCAGTGTATGAAATATATGTTAAAAACGGTTCATTTGCTTGTTCGTTCGTTTGTGCGTTTGTTTGCTTTGGATGTTCGAGGACACTTAATATTGCAATATTTGTAGCACTGGGATGCTTAACAGCCGGCTGTAATGGAGTTACTTTTGACAAGCGGGCTGTCCGTTTCTGTGGGTTCCATAGTCTGTCTTCTGCTTTGCAGACGAGCGGGGCGCGGGGGTGGAAGCAGGAGGAGGGGGAGACGAATCTCTTTCTTCTGGATTATCGGCCTTAGCGTCTCGTCCAGTTGCTGAGGAGGGATATATTGGACAAACCCTTTAACACCCGAAGACATTTCCAGTCCGACCGTTCAGTTCCAGACAGGCGTCAGCATTGTCAGCGTAGAGATTCAGACGGGTGCAGGTAATAGCCTACACCTGTCGCCTTTACCCGTCGTCTTGTTTTGGTGCTCCACTCCAGTATGTAGACTGGTTTTGCGAACTAATAAACATACTTATTCAAGAAATTTTAGTAGACATGCACCCATTTATGTATCAGTATATGTATAGGTGTTACAGGTGTGTAAATGTCACGACCGTATATGGGGGTAGGGGTGCTTTGGGTGCTTAACCACCCTCCCCCTTAGTGACCATCAGGGTCGGAAATTCCAAATTATGATTTATTTTTCAGGAGAGTCACTCAGAATAGCTTCAAAATTTAAAAACATCGTTTTCGATCGGGGGGCTTCTGCCCTCAAACTCAAGCCCCCCCCACCCCCGCCCAATAAAATGATTGATCTGGCCCTGAACGCGTTTATATGTGTTTCATAAAAGTACAGAAACAGATGCCTCAAATATGTGTATATCTGAGATAGCGGGAAGAAAAAAAAACGAAGAAATAAGAAGAACGAGAAAGAAAGAAAAAAGAAGAGAAAAACAGAAAGCAGACTCTTCCTTTTCTCAACAGAGTGGTCTATCTTTTTTTATTCCACAATTATAGCGTGTTTACAATACAAAACACATCACACCCATACAAACAACCAGCCATACATGCACATTATGGATATCAGCAGCTGTCAATGGGAGTACCCTCTAGACAGACGATCTGTTACCTGGGTTACAGCGTCAGCGTGGTCCTTGCGGATGTCTGTTCAGAAGAATGCTTTGCTCTGTTATAGGTGTGTATGTGTGACAGACAAGACAAGACAAGTCAAGACAAGACAAGACAAGACAAGACAAGACAAGACAAGACAAGACAAGACAAGACAAGACAAGCAACGTGACTGTGATTCTTTCCTAACATCTGTAATCCGTAAGTGGATGTTTTAAACACAAAGATGCAAACAACGCTATACTTTACATCAGTTCATATTCCTGACCAAAGACAGTTTTCAGCCACTTTCCTAATAGACAAATACAAGCTTGCTCTCATGTTTTATAAATGAACCTGATGTCTAAGGATTTTTTTGTGGGCTGCGGGAAGGGAGAGCTCTTTTCAAGGTACACATGTTCTAGATGAGTTTGTGCGATTGTTTACACTTTGCCCTACATATTTCTAATACCTGAGCGTTTTTGTAAGTGTGCTATGTACGGTGGAAGTGCCAAACAGTGGCCACGGAGAATTCAGTGTAGCAGGCTGCCTGTGTTTCCAATTCTCTGGAGAAAGATTGCCGTTTGATGAGGTTGTAAGGGTTAAAAAGAAAAGTGGGTTGCAGTGGCAACTGACTCGTTGATAGGCACGAAAAACAAGCTGAACTTGGCAGTGCGCTGTGGGACCTCACAGACAGCAGGAAGTGGCGTAACGTCAGATGACGTCACACCACATAGTTTCGCAGCTGCCACGGGTGGCGGAATCTGGAAGAAGAGGTGACTGCATTTCAACGATTGGTAGTGAGTACGAACACCATGTCCATCAAGTGCAGAAAGAAGTTCTGCTATACCGGAGGTTACTGGCATATCGCCTACCTGTTCGACCGCTTCGGACTGTTGTCTCCCCTTGTCACGGAAACGACCCCCCTCTAGCGTTCCCATGACAAGCAGATAGAAGCTTTTAGCTACAAAAATGGCGACATCTCCATTCACTGTCTCCCGTTGTTGCCATAATGTAGCAAGTCTAGTAAAACAGCATTGTTAAACACAGATTAGTTCATTCATTCAGAAGTTGTAGTAAATTCTCATGCATTTTGCATGGGACACACGATCTTTTATTAAAGGGCTTTCTTTTAATCAATGCGTTCTATACTTTCTATACATGAATATCTAGGACAACTTGACCCCAACGCACTTATTTCCCGCGTTTTCTAAGATCAACCTGCTTCGTACTTTCGCGCCAAACTCACTCAAGAAGCTTCTAGAGACGACCAGACACGTACACCACTTGTTACATCCAATCACAGATAGGCACGTGTCCACGTGATCGCCAAGACGCGTGGACAGAAATCGTCTGGTACTGGCAGTCACAAGAGAACCATCGAAGAGAAAAGACGTAGGGTGTGATCTGAGAGGCATAGTTTTCGGCCTGAAGCATCAGCCAGTGTAGTCTTCCTAGTGTCCTGCTTGCCCAGTCAGGGCAGTTAGAAGTCCCCTAGGGAAGGGGGAGAGTTGTTTAGCAGACTAAGGAGAGTCTGAAAGTTGTTTAGCAGACTAAGGAGAGTCTGAAAGTTGTTTAGCAGACTAAGGAGAGTCTGGAAGTGGTTTAGCAGACTAAGAGAGT
>SMGT01012335.1:703141-757919 GCA_004794575.1 Lanistes nyassanus
CATGTTGACAGATTCACGTACCACAGTCTAGATAAGCAAGGGGAGGCATGTTGACAGATTCACGTACCACAGTCTAGATAAGCATAAGCAAGAAAGCTGAAATAACATTAAAGGAAAAGTCTTGGTGTTTACTTTAGGTTTTTTCAACGATACCCATTTTCTGCATTTGTAAAATTGTTCTATCTTCAAAAAACGTTTTTCGAACCGAGTTGGTGTGGTGAGGGGCCGTTATTGACTGCCCTGGAAATAAATTGTTTAGATGCTTGCCTTCAAGTCTCGAATAGTCGAAAAATACATCTCTGGTGGAGATTAAATACTTAGTGAGTAGTTCCAAAATCTCATAATATGAATGATGCCTGTACAGAGACAAACACCATGATGAACGGTAAGAGACAAACACCATGATGAACAGTGAGAGACAAACACCATGATGAACGGTAAGAGACAAACACCATGATGAACAGTGAGAGACAAACACCATGATGAACAGTAAGAGACAAACACCATGATGAACAGTAATACCCTGTCAGTGACACATTGTGACACAAGTCGTGACCCGGTCGGTGCCAGGCTCAGAACGGTGAAGCAGAAGCCTCATTCAGTCCGAAGTGGCCGAAGAAGCGTACTGTACGAACCAGTTATCTGCCCTGAGAGTCTCTCGCAGGCTGCCAAACACAAACAGCCCTGCACGGCAAGACTCGGCCAGGTTTGTAAACAAAGAACAAGGGCGACAGTAAGGGAAGCGCAGGTGATGTCAAGGTCGGTAGTGTTGATGTATAGCCACGAAAACAGATTTCTGGAAAAAGGTGTGAGGGCGATTGTTGTTTTAAATATGGCTCGGCGCATTTAAAAAAACTGAAAATGTTTGGGTGATGGTCTGTAGTGTGTCGCGCATGTAGATCTTTTCTCGCACGTTTGCTTCAAGAATCTGCGATGTACAGAGGACTTCTTGGCAGCAGTGACTGCTGCACTCAATGGGCGTGTGCGTCAAGGCACCTTAGCCATGGTTGCCAAAATGTTACACCTGTCCGACTGACTGTCAGAGCAGTGTTAGCACCGTACGTTACAACAGTACACTATATATTCTGTCAAAGATGTTACGCCTGTCCAACTGACTGTCAGAGCAGTGTTAGCACCGTACGTTACGACAGTACACTATATATTCTGTCAAAGATGTTACACCTGTCCGACTGGCTGTCAGAGCAGTGTTAGCACCGCACGTTACGACAGTACACTATATATTCTGTCAAAGATGTTACGCCTGTCCGACTGACTGTCAGAGCAGTGTTAGCAGCGTACGTTACGACAGTACACTATATATTCTGTCAAAGATGTTACCCCTGTCTGACTGGCTGTCAGAGCAGTGTTAGCACCGTACGTTACGACAGTACACTATATATTCTGTCAAACATATTACACCTGTCCGACTGGCTGTCAGAGCAGTGTTAGCACCGTATGTTACGACACTACACTCTTGTGTCAAAGATGTTACACCTGTCCGACTGGCTGTCGGAGTTAGTAGCACCGTCCGTTAGATAGTACACTATTCTGTCAAAGACGTGACACCTCTCAGACTGGCTGTCAAAAAATGCAGCGGCGAAGGACGTCCACGTATGATATCAACGTCTCCCATCTCAAAACTCCAGCCCGATGCATGCTGTTTGGGTTCAGTTCACTGAAGGGTGTCCGCTGTCTTCTGGAAGCTGGGTGGGAGCTGACGTGGAGTTGGGGGTCCTAGAGAAAACTGCAGTTGCCAATGAGCCCAGCCATGACTTGTCTGCTAGGACAGACACTCAAATCACCACCAAAAACACACAGATCATCAAGCGGTTGTTTTCGAATTCGTTTCGAGAATTATTAGCTTGATCTACTTTATAAGAACTCGTTTGTTACAAGTATTTGCTCCGTGTTCGGGATTACTGCCGCGCATTTTTACAATTTTTGTGTAAGTAGCCAATTCGCCCACAGCCGACAGAGCAGATAAGGCACTGGAATGCTGCTAGCGCTCATAGAACCGGCCCAGGCCGCGAAACGGGAGAAACCAGCGCGTGCCAGCTGCGGGGTCACAGGGTGCAGAATGTGCGTCCCTCGCTGCCGGTAAAGCCGTGCCGTAGTGTCCTCAGGGCCTCGAGACACCAGTCCAGTCTCACAACAACCCCCTCCTTCCCCACGGGCTTTCACGCTTCCCTCCTCTCTACCACCCCGCCCCGCCCCCTCATCCTCCTTCTCCAGCGATTACCCATAAAAAGTCAAATATTAATTGCACAGCCTCATAACCATTAATGTTAATTAGAGGTGGCGGTACGTACAGGAATATCTGAAAATGCAGGTAGGGGTTTCAAGCAGTACGGTATACCAGTACGGGTCTTTGTACCGGTATATACAGCAAGAGACATAAATAGGTTAATAATAATAATAATATTCATCGATTACAATACAGTACAGTCAGTGCTCGGAAACACTGATCACAACTAGAAGAGAGCTGCTTCTTACAGCAGGTACAGTTAGGATTAATTTTAAATTGACTGTTAACGCGTTTGTGAGCATTATTGTGCTGGCGGAAAGACGCCAGTCTGAAATGTTAAGATCTGCGCTCAGCACGTTGCCCAACCTGGAGACAGAAATTCAACTTCTTGACAACACCATGGAGGCTGACTGCAGGTGAAGCTGACCCTAAAATAGCCTTGTCATTAAGATGAACAGCTGTTGTACTTTTTCTTCTTTCAGCACCATAAACTGATCAACAAATGACTTGTACTAAAACCTTCAAAAACATGAAGAGCCCGTGAATTTTTTAAAAAACCTTTATATAAAAAAAGTTAAAAACCATGGTCGACTTTTGTAATATGTTGCTGTTGTATGCAAGGTTTTTGCTTCTTGGGTGGGTTTTTGTTGGAGGGGGTAGAGAAAATGGGGGGAGACGAACAGAAATGTTGTGGTTGTTATTATTGTTTGTTGTTGTTCTGATGTGTTTATTACTTTAAAGGAGATTATTTCTTATCTCAGGACAGCAAGCAAACCTGAGCATGACCAGTTTTCCCAAATACAGCTGCTTTCATACGTTCAGTTTCCGGTTCAGAATCTCTCATACTTTTAAACCCCTGCTCGGTGGTCTAGTACTTAATGCGTCCGCTTCCGAGGCGTAAGGTCGGTGGTTCGCGCCCAGGACGTCATGCCTAAGACACAAAATTGTCAATCTAGTAGCTGCCCTGCCAGACACCTGGGGCTATAGGGAACTCTACTAGGACTGCTTGGCCCTGTGTCAGCGTAATGACTGGGTGGGACTGAAGCCTCTGTTACGACAACAGTACGGTCCCACGTGTCTCAAATAACCTCGTCCTGACATGCACCTAGTTTGCGGCGGGACGTTAAGCTACAAACACCTTCATACTTTTAACGCACGCACCTTCGTACGCACGCATAAATACGATGACAAATAGTCCAAACTGAAAAATTGGGTTCTGGCGCTGTCTGGACGCGAGCGGGTTTGTCACTCTTCCACTGGCGTTCAGGTACGGTGTATTATCGCATCTGCATAAACATGCATGCGCGTGTGGTTATCTTTTTTTGGGGGGGTGGGGGATCCTAATTTGTTCGGAAGTCCGGCTCCGCAAGGCCCGACGCGAGGTGTCTGTGGCAGATATGTTGCCTACAGACAATCGACCCTCTGACAGGTGGCAGCAGATGTTATGGACGCGTTGACATTACATCAGGTTGAAGTAGTTTACTGGCAAAATGCTATTAAACTCCAGCTGTAAACACAACAAACACGACTTGCCGAAGAACGTGATGAGAATCTATTGAAAATAAACAGAATATATTTTCTACCGGCACTAAACAAGCCAGATACCCGACTTCTCTAGCGAGATATTGCGCGGAACGAACCTTTCTCGAAAGATAACTCCAACAAAGGTACTGGCAGCGCTCAAACACAACCGTATGCAGACGCATATGACCAAGGGAGCTTACCGTACCCAAACACGTAGCAAAGAGAGGGCCGAAAGAAAGGAACTTGGCAGATCCAAACGCATGAGGTCTGTCGGGTGCGGCCAGAGACTGATTGCGTGACGCCACGGGCCGGTCACCGGTGACTGTCGCGTGCTAAGCCGCTGGACGGTTGGCGTGACGCCGCGCCCTGCCAAGGGTCACTGCTGTGGTTTTCTACACGTGCCTTTCTGCGGAGCGTGAAGGCGAGTGATTGGCGGTAAAAAATGGACCTGTCAGAAATCGATAGGCAGGTGAACCCGCTGACGCCACCTAGCGGCCGGATAAAAGCGATCGCACGCACGGCGCTGTTGACACAGACGGGAAGAAAAGTAACCTGAGGAACATCAGCCTACCTCCGGCAAGCGAGATCTCATCACGTCTTGCTGTCTCTCTAGTCTCTCTCCTTCCCTTGCTCTCCCTTACCTCCCGCTCCCCCCTCCCCTCTGTTTTCCACCTCCCGCTCGCTTCACGTCTCCCCCTCCCCCCCATTACATTATCGCGCCGCGCTTGTTGATGTCTCCGTTGTTACCGGGAAAGATCTGCAAGTTTTTTCTTGCCTGCATCATTAACGTGGCGACATTTTTTTTATTATAAAGCGTTCATTCACACAGGTGAGAAACTGTTTTTGCAAGCTGCACGTGCAGCACCGAGGCAGCCAGCCGCCTGGCACAAGCGAAAAACAAATTCCAGTTTTCTTTCGTCATGCTTGTCCATGTCAGCAAGCCAGGGCATGCCGTGTGCTCGACTCTAGACCCCATCTTTCCATTTTACATCCAACATCTGCAACAGATCAAATTTTACATCCGGTCACAAATTTTAAAAAGTTACTATAAGCCCCTTCGCAGATTTCTGGGATTATTTTTCACGGGGAAAAGCCCCATATCCGTGTGTGTATGTGTGTAGGTGTGCTCGCGTTAATTGGGATTTACCTGGTGTATTTTTAGGTGCGCGAAGGGCTTTCCGTCTATAATTTCTGAATCCGAAGTACACATGGCACAGAGTGACGTAGGAATCTGCTGTACTAGGTAATTGTGAACGGCGAACTTCATAATATTCCATGGAAAATAATTTAATGAATATGTGTAATATCGTGATCTTTGTAGTGCATTATTAGACTGTAAGTGATGCAGAAAGCAAGCGCGCGCGCGCGCGTGTGTGTGTGTCCGTCCATCTGTGTACTGTAACTATGTCTCAGCAGTCACGCTACGGCTGTCCTCTAGGTCATGCAGTCACATTACAGCTGTATGCGTCAACAATACTGTGTGAGCAGTGATAATTCAGTCGACTGAAGATGGAACAATCACGAACTGTGTGCATTCTAAAGTCGAGGAATAAATGTTGCCGCGTTACAGTAGATGCTACTGAGACATTCTGATAGACTCAAAAAAATATATATTATTTAAATCACCAGTAAAGTGCAGCCGCTGGTTATCCTTACGATTTTTTTAATTGTAGATCGGATATCGAAATGTACCGCCTGCTCTGTCATCAGTGTACAATCGGTTTTTGTTGACAAGCGCTAACGCGCCTCTTAAAACGATCGGCGAAATGATATCCTCACGGAACCCAGCGACAACGAATGACTTGTTTTGTGCAAGACTATCAGAGGTGCAGGACAGCTGCGCCGTTCTTGATGTCGTCCTCTTACGCTCATTAATGGTCGTAAAGCGGGCCGCGAGAGCCGGGCTTTGCCTCGTGAATAAATGCATGCAAAGATGCGCCTTTATGACGCTGCGTCCTCAAGCAGCATAGACACCCCGGCTGTATGAATTTCCTCGTGCGTCCCATAAGCTTCGGTGGAGACAGTTTGATGGGATGCCTGCATAAATCCTTGCATAGCCTTCGTAAACTGAAACACTGCAGAAATTCAACTGAACCCAAAAGTCCGACGTAATGCACCCAGTCAACCGACAATGATCTGTGTATCCGTGAAACGCGCATCCTGATTTTACAAAAAGGAAATACCCCCAAAAAGACCCCATGTGAATCACTGCATGCACGCACCCACGCACTTGCACTAATGCAGGCGTGCGCAAGCGCGCACTAACACACAATAACCTAATCAGAATCGAAAATGCCGGTGATCGCAAAACGACTTCCAGACGTTCTAGAATCTAAAAAGTCATACCATACACACTGTACATTTGCTGCCTCATACCTTCGTTTCATACGCGCAATTGTTTGTTTTGGGGCCGGCTTGCATGAGCGTTCTTATCCCTACTTCCGTTCATAAGAATGATCGTAAGCCCCTTCACCCTGTGCATTTTACGTACTTTTACGTACACCTTTAGGAACGAACAGGAGATAAGAAATCTCATGCAACCCAACCCTGGGTCTCGATATGTTCACCATATTTGTCAAGATCTTTGCACTTCTGATACTCGAACACTTTGACATGACCAACTGACTTGTTGGATTTATTTGTTTTCGTACTAGCCAACACCTGATACAAATGTGTGTATGTTACAAGGTCTCAATACCAATGAAGCCACGTGACACGATGCTATAGTTCGAAAAAATAACCTTAAAAGTTTTGTTCTGTGACATCAGTTCGGTGCTGTTGTGCACATTGGTCATGCGATTCGGACAATGACATATAACCTATGTTTGAACCAAGAAGTAGCCGTCGGCTCACAGAGGATCTGCTACAAAGAAGGAAACAACGTGAACTGAGGCCAAGACACTATTTAATTTGAAATATATTGTATAAAACTCACTTTGAGGTTTATGCTAGTTATAAAAATGTAACAGGTAAGCACCGCTAAAAACTCCAAAGTTTCGAAGCTGTGTTCTGACACTTGCCTCAGGTGAAAATCAGTTCTACATTTAGAAAGTTGATTGGCTGAATGCTACAATATTTGTCGTCACTGAAGTTGGTTCGGATCCTCGTGATTTGCATTAGTGGTTCTTGTGGAATGTATGGGGTTTCTTAGGCTTCTTAACAAGCAAACATCTGTACTAGCTAGTTGCTTTCTTGTCTGGCTTCAAGGTCTGAAATAACAACGTACAATGTGAGTTAGCTAATACAGTCTTGACCTGCACGGAGGAATGTCATAGCTCAGTACAGATACGAGTCTTGTATGGGACATTGTAGCGCAAGGTTTGTGCTTGAACAATATAAACAGGGGCGTACGTCACATCTGGTTATTTTAAATTTCTACACAGGCTAACACAGGAAATAATTTGTTCTCATGCGCGTTTTAAAGATTTCTTTCTCTCTCTCACACACACACACACGGGGGTCTGGATAGCTCAGCTCGTAGAGCTGCGGAGGTGGACGGTTGCTGGTTCGAATCCTGGTGTAGTCAAG
The DNA here is from genome assembly GCA_004794575.1 of Lanistes nyassanus. Classification (NCBI taxonomy): domain Eukaryota; kingdom Metazoa; phylum Mollusca; class Gastropoda; order Architaenioglossa; family Ampullariidae; genus Lanistes; species Lanistes nyassanus. The sequence continues at coordinate 710,439 of SMGT01012335.1, forward strand.
TATTTTTCTTGGAATTGTGCTAAGTCCATTCGGCCATCTCCCCGCACTGGCCATCTTAATGCAGCTATCAGTCTGGTGGTACTTTCAGTGCATAGCTTAGTAATGGGACCCCATCCCCCCTATAGTCCACCGTCCTGATATGCACCCCGTTATTATTTTAAATTTTACGTAGTCATAAACACACTGTTATGTTAAATTTTACATAATAATTCAGACATGCAGTGTTTACATCACACTTTAAAGTCTAGAGAAGCATGGAATTATTACAACACTATTCCAATCAGTAAATCACCAGGTTATTTACATCACACTGTCTTCTCTTTTTTATTTCTTCTTGGTTCTATCCACCTAGACCCCCCAAAGGCCCCCGCCCCCTTGCTTAGAAGTAGCAGAAACAGTAGCAGCAGTTTCAATGGAGGTAGCCGGTCGTGGCAGCAGCAGTGCTGGTCGTAGTCTAGCTGTTGTCGCTGGTGGTGCTGCAGCGAGCTTTGTGATCATTCTCCTAAGCGAGACTGGGGTTCTGAACTGCAGAGTTGCCGAGGGCTGGCCCAAGCAGCTCGAAGTCGGCTCGAGGCTGGGGACGGGAGGAAGCTGGGAGGGCGACTGGGGTCGCACTCAGTGACCCCAGGCCACCGCCAGAGGTATAAAAATGCGAAAAGATGCGGCCGCATCAGAGCCTCGGCACAGCTCAAGCGCCCCGCAAGCCGCACGGCACGTCAGTCGCTGGTCACAGTAGCTGGGGCCTGCTTGCGTCACTGGGAGCGAGGGCTGGAGACTGGCATCGCCTTGACCACCCCCGCGCCGCACCAGTCACGCAGACCAGGCTGGAACCACACTACGTCACAAGGAAGGAAGGAAGGAACGAACGAAGGACGGCTAAAGCCACGGCGGACACTCGTTCCAACACCGATTGCCCGGTAAGCTGACCTCCCCGTCCATTCCCCCTTTCGATGTTTCTTGTCGCCAACCCTCCACTCCTCTCTTTTTACACCATTACTCTAATTGGTAATTATTTGCTTATTTGTGCATGTGATTCTGTTTATTTTTCCCTTATTGTTATTGGTTTCGTTTTTCTATATCCTTCTAGATTCTTAATTTTTTTCTTTAACTTAAGCTGCATTTCTCTGACATATCAAGTTATACACAGAGGAGTTCTTCAAGGCTGTTCGCCAGACTTTACAGCACACAAGCCAGACCCCACTTTATGAACAAACGTTCGAGAATACCAGGGCGAAACAAATTCATTTTGGCAATAAGAAAACAAAGCGACTTGATTTTTAGTTGTTGTGTGAGAGGTTGTGTCGATGTAGTCAACGCCTGTCACCAACACTGACTCCTCACCCCCAAACAACAAAAGACCTCAAAATCGGTTGTAAATTGATAGCACAAACATGAATGGAAAATCCGTTGTAAATTGGCAGATCACAAGCGGGAAATCTGTTGTAAATTGACAAACTACAAATGGGAAATCCGTTGTAAATTGACAAACCACAAATGGGTAATCCGTTGTAAATTGACAAACCACAAATGGGTAATCCGCTGTAAATTAACAGACCACAAATAGGAACAACTAACATATAAAAAAGCAGGTAATGTTACATCAACCGTGATTCTAAGAGAATTAGCTTGAAACGCGATTAAACTATATCTGAGGAACCAGACAGATATTCTTAAACAGATATGATTAGAAGTTGTAAACATTGTCATGGTAAGCATTCTCATTGTCTAACACATAGTTATTTATTCACAACTGTTGAATTGTGTTTTGTTTTTGTTTTTTTTTTTAAGTTGGGAGAACTAAACTGCAATGTCTGCATGCAGGACGGCTCTTTGATTCTGGCATTTGTCCCACTAAATCTGTGCCAAGTCTGTCTGTCGTCTAGGTCTAGCTTGTCTCGTGCCTGTCTCTGTCGTTCATGCCTATCAGGTAGTTCGATCTCTCCCCAGGTGCATAACTGCTCTGTTCACACTCTGCCTCAAGACTCTGGGCGCCAGGTGTTCGCTTGCTGACCCCCTTGGGGCTCTTTGCCCTCCGACTTGTTTTTTAAGGCCTGTCTGGCGGCACTTGATGGCTATCTGTTGCCACTTCCTCCGTTTTATGTCAACCATCTTGGACCACACACAGAGAGAGACGGACATTAAGGTATCCTTCTGGAGTCTGACTCTTTTGTCTGGTCTCCGTCTCGCTTATCGGCTCTTCCTTCATTTCAGGTTCTACCTGGCGACCACACACACACACGTACGTAGAGTGCTTGCCTTCAGACTTAAACATTACCATCCCAGTTGTTATGAACCAGCCTGTAAGTCATAACGAATATTTAATTAGCGAGGACATGTTAAATAAGCTTCCTAAAATTATTAGCAGCGTGTCACCTAAAGGAAACTCTAGTACTGACTGTGTTAGACGGAAATGCGATCAGTACTACAACTTAAGTTACACAGTACGTAGAGCTACACTTCGTTGCGTCTAACTCAATTGTACTGTACATATTCTGCCATTTTCTGGGGAAGAATATAAGCCTTGGGTTTCATTCCAAGAAAAAAAGTGTAGAAGAAAAAGAAAACTAGCGATAGCCGAAAGTCGGGGAAATATATTTGAGATTTTCTAATTATTATTCCATTATCGTGACAGCGGTCGAAGTGTTATCTACGAGTCTCCTTAACACTATGGTTGAGACAGTTGGAGAAGGTTGTCGATCTTAGGTTCGGATTTTTCTTCGAAATATTTACATTGTCCTGTAGCGGCATCACTGTCAGTATTATCTGAATTCTCACGGAGTTAATTAGTGTCTTACACTTTTGAGCAGCCGGATAGTGTGTCTGTGAGCAGATTATTAAAAAGACTTCAAACGACGTTTTGATTCCTAGAGTAGTTGAAGGTTTTTCTTCTCCTGAATGAAAAATCTGGCCGAAAGTAGCGTGAAAACAAGTTAGAAGCATATTCCTAGCCCAGATACGTCTATTTTCCAGTCTTTAGGAAAAGAAGGTGAAATCTCACTCACAATGAGAATCAGAATCAAAAAGCAGATTCGAATAAAGACGACACCCCCCCCCCTCCACACACACACACACACACACACCTTTCACCCACAAAAAGGCGCTTTCGTTGCTAACGCTCACCTTTACCAGTCAGGCATAATTTTATTTTCATTAACAATCCTGATGAATCGGAGTCGGGCAAAAACCTCGGTAGTCTGACGAAAGCAGATGAAAAAAAGGGGGAAAAAAAGAAAAGACCCGAAGAATATTACAGAGGTCAGAAGTTACGTGAAATTCTACTCCCCTCATTTCAGTTGCCTGCTGAAGTACAGCACTCAGTTTTATGTTGTTGTTGGTGGTGTTGTTGATGTTGTTGATGTTGTTGTTTCTGTTGTTGCTGTTTTCGTTGGGGTTGTTTTTGTTTCCTGTAGGAGATGGTTTGCTGGCAAACACTGACACGAATTAGCGAAGCTTGGGTGAGTCTGAAGGATTAATTGCAAACCACTCGCAGTTTACCGCTTCCACAAAGCATAACTGTGTAAGTGATCATGACCTGTCATAGACCTGGCTGCCTGTGTCCGTCAGCACAATTCCTGCCCTTTGTGCCAGGAAGTCTAGATGTTGCCACAGTCGTAACCAGGCAGCACAGGTGTGAATTACACTGCACTGTATGTCAGGGACATTGCTATAATACTGTCTTTATATTGTCAGGTGACATTGTCTTGACATTCTCAGCTGACATGTTGGAATACGCCGTTGTATGCATCCCTGCAGAGATTGCACTTTATGTCAGAACATCGCTCTGTATGGTTTTGACACTACTGGAACACTAGGATATGTTCTACTGCATTTATAAGAACACTAAAGCTCTTTTGTGAATATTGAAATCTTATTGCGCATGCGCAATAAACTTTTTCTCCTAGTTTTGGAGCGGGTTTGAGTCTTTATCTTTATAAGTAGATTAGTTTTTAGCTGTTTGTCAGCTCCGTCAGGCGATAATTGGATGATCGAACGCTTGTTAAAAATATGAAATTCTTCGCACAGACTTTTAGAAAGTTTTACCAATAATGTGGTATATTTTTTTACATAGTCATTTTTTTAAAAGTTGCCCTCGAGTAACCCTTGAAGTTTTTGTTGAGTTTCAATAAACACAGTACGCGTACCTGTTAAAGAAATCGTCTTTGACACAGCGCCGATTTGAACCTGGCGAACAAAAATTTTCTTGGAAACCCCCGAGGGAGACATTCCTTACGTGTCTGCCCTACGCCGCCCGGTGCAGCGAACTCACAGGAAAGTCGAGAGGTGGGAACTGTTCCACTTCTGTTCAAACTGTATAGAACCGATATATGGGACTGACAGTGGGATGCAGCTTAGGCTGGTGAGAGAGCTTGACATTAGGATTTAGGACCAACCAACCAACCAACCAACTAACCAGCCAACCAACCAACCAACCACTCAGTCAGTCAGTCAGCCAGGCAACTCCCCTTGACAGAGACATTCATAATGTAGCCTACCCAGCAATTTGCGTCGGGCCCAGCAAAACGGGGAAAGAAAAGAAAAGTATGTTGATGTATGTGATTATAGACAAAGACCATGCTTACTGTCTTCGTAATGAATGTGAATCCCGTGGTGGCAGTAGTTTTAATCGGGTAAGTGAGCCATGCAGGTGGTAAAGGTGACGGTGCCTTCGTGAATGTGCATACTCGCGCGAGCGGGTGTGTGTTTCGCTGTTTGTTTGTTTGTTTAAAGTTACGATTAAACGTTGTTGACCATGGACGACAAACACGTCCCTGATATCTTGCAAAGGGTGTAAGTTCGGTTTCACGTCTCATCAACTCATTGCCCTCGTTGATAATCCTGTCATTAACACCACCTTTAATCCCATAACGGACGTGCCTGTCACTGTTTGTCGGCCAGACGTCACCGGGTCAAGATCAGCTAGTCACCGAACTCGTGGTGCCAAACGCACTGGGCACGAAAATGCCACAGTTCCTGGAACTGAAGGACAAGTTCGGTAACTCTCTTTTCTTCGGCAATGGCGGTGATGTGCGACTGGCTGCCACACCTCTCATTACAGACTTCCGCAAACAACTCAAGGACGTACAGGAGCTGTACCTGCGTCACGATGACATCATCATCGCGGGATATCCCAAGTCAGGTGAGAACTGCGTGGGTGTTGTTCAGTGTACAAGACGAACACATTTTTGTTTTAACTTCGACGTTCAGCCGTTTCATTGCTGAGTTTTCACTCCATGTACACTGACCGAAAAAGTAACGCATTTTTGTTGCAAGATTTTAATCGATTGTAGTCCGGCCAAATTTTGATCAGAGGCGTGTATTAATAGATATTGGTTTTGTAATTCGAAGCACAGGATACACGAGTTACTAATTATGCATAACTTATGTACTGGATGCAGCTGATGTAATTTATGTGCATACTATAACCTCATACTAAAGTGTTATCGACTTTCCCCTGTGCAGTATTTTTTAAAGAAACTCGTCTTGTGTCCGCACGTAAAAGCTCTAATTCACTGGAGCCAATCAAATGACGAGCTCTGTTTCGGATGTGTAAAAAGCGGAGCCAATCAAATGGGGAGTTCTATTTCGCAGATCTTTCTGGGGGCTGGGGGGGGCAAGAAGTGGGATGTTTCGGGAGGAGGGGGGTTTAGGGTAAGGGTAAGGGGTGGGGGTTAGTGGTAGGGTTTTGGTGGGGGTTAGGGGAGGGGTGTAGGGGGTTATAGGCAGCAAAGATCTTTCAGGAAACTGCAATGTTTTCAGTGGTGACCCTAAGAGATTAGCATATTTTACTTAAAACTGTATTTTGATTGGCTCCAGTTTTTCTGCGCTTTTTCAAGCTCGTGTACCCAGTATCTGTTGTTTTTCTTTTTCGCCTTACTTGTTGCTGCACGCGATTCGCCTTAGTTTGTTTGGTGTTTTGCCGAAGTCACTTGAGCTGGCTCGTTGTTCCGACCTGTTTGTCTGGGTTTTCGCCTGACTGGTTGTTGTTTCGACATATTCGCTTTATTTTGCTAGTTGCTACACCTTGTTTGGCTGACTTTGCTTGCCGACGACAGGGAATCACTGGCACCAGCAGATTGTAAGAATGTTGATCCAGAACTCAACAGAATACACGCCCAACACCTTCACCACAGACGTGCTGGAGTATATCCCAGAATCCTTCAGGCCACCTGCCACCCAGCCTCGCGTCTTCTTTTCGCACCTGCTCTTCCGCCACTTGCCGCGCCAGGTGACAGAGAAGAGGGTCAAGATAGTTTATCTGACGCGCAACCCCAAGGACACGTTTGTCTCCATGTACGCCCAGTTGAGCAGCATGTCAAACGAGATGGGATACTCTGGCACCTGGGACCAGTTCTTTCAAGTCATGCTAGAGTGGGGATGTGAGTTACAATACTTCTTGTCGACCTCTTCTCTCTCTCTCTCACACACACACACACACGTACGAACACACAAACACCTATGCTCACTCACACCCTCGCGCTCACAAAAATGCACGCGCACACACCATGTTTTCTGTACATGTATTCTATTTCGATATTCTATATATGTATATATTTTGTATGTATGTAGTTAGAACTTGATTTTAACAGCTATCTGGTCGCCCCATGGCAAAGAAATGAACTTGTCTAGAAATAACATTTTCGCTCAATTTTCCAACGACACAAGTAACAATTTTCCAAATATCTATATATTTTTAAAAGGATTTCTCTGACAGAAATGCTATTTCACTTGTGGACAAGTAAGCTTTATGTTAAATTTCCTGAGAAAGGAAGTTAAAACCAAGAAGTGAGTTTCTGCCAAACCCTGAACCTGAAGCACTTCCCCTCCCCCTCAACTTCCGTCTGTCTTCAGTGTGTCTGGCCACTTATCTCCTTTTTATGTCCCAGTTATCTGTTCTTTCTTTCCCAGTTATCTCCTCGTTCTGTCTCCGCTGATATTACAAACGTGCGAGGCTATGCTTGGGTCGGAGGTTTATTGCTACTGCCAGTAACACATGTAGCTGGCAGGATGAGGATAAACTCAGCAGACTTACAGTGCTGAAACGTTTGCGATGTCAGGTGATTAACTGATTATCAGGCTTGACACTGCCATCTTGTTGCAGTCTGGCATGGCAACTACTTCGACCATTTGCTTGACTGGGAAAAGGAAATAGAAGCCCACCCGGATCAGCCAGTCTTTGTGTCATCTTTCGAGGACATGAAAAGGGTAAGGCAGGTGTTTTTTTGCAGCAGCGACCGAGGTACCACCCGTACCTTTGCCACCATCCCCAGTAGCTAAGACAGACTGAGCCAATGCCGTAGTTGTTTACTGGCACTCGATACTTCCTATTGTGGTGACACCACGCCTTGATGCGCTGCTTGACATTCAGCGGTCAGAGGTAAAGGGCACCGCTTACGGGTTGAACGGTTTTGTTAGCAGGAAATAATTTCCTGTCTTTTTTTTGTCCAGAATGATAGAAAGATATCTTTTGTATACACTGGATCCGTTTTAACAGATTTTATGACTTCACAGTGACTGGAAGCATTGAACGAACACAGTGTCTTCCTTCGGTTTGTCTCGGCCGGTCTTAAGGAGAGGATCAGCTGTTACAACGAATTGTTTGCTGTTTACTATAAGTAATTTTATTTCCTGACGGAGATCGCAACATGATTCATATTGTCTGGGGTGCATGAGTAGATACTGGCATCTTTTATGTACTTAGTTTTTAATTTACTTCTTATTCTATTGTTATTGTTGTTGTTGCTGCTGCTGGGCTGTTGTCCGAAGATAACGGAAAAGATGAAGGCTGTAGAGTGAGACATTCACCGATCGATGTTAAAGATGCTGATATTTTAATGTCGCAACAATGCGAAGAACTGTCTAGATTTCCAGGACTACAAGATTGGTCTGTAAATCGCTGCGCGAATAACGGAACGTTTACCACAAACTGATCACAACGTGGAGACACACATCGTAATAAACTCATGGTGGTAACTTTAGAGGGAGGTGATTCCGCACACAGACACCACTGTATTTGCCTCCCTGTATAAATAAATAAATAAATAAAAACTAGTGGCTTTTTTACGCCTCACACATCCTTGGAATTGATTCCCTGCGGTCTTTCCACCTTACGGTAGCGATTATAACAACGGCTGCCGCCTTACGACTGCTGGCGTGACTGGAAGTACAGATACGAACACTCATGCGAGCCGGCCCAGTTGTCTTACTGGATGGTAATCTCTGCAAGTCAAACCATCGAATCCCTTAATTACAATAGCGATATGCTCTCTTTTAAATTTCTGATTAAGTCAAGCATTAGTAAATTCTAGTTATTCTTACCCGTGCACGCGCGTGTTTGTGCAAGCGCGCGTGCGTGCATGTGTGTGTGTGTGTGGAGGGGGGATCTGCATGCGTGCACGGGATAGAGCGAGCGAGCAGCCGTGCTTTTTGAACACGTGCATGTATGTGTATTTATATGCATATATGCGTATGTGCATGTTGACAGGACCCGCTGGGGCAGATTGAAAAGCTGAACGAGTTTCTGGGGGTCGACAGGTCGCACCAGCTGTGCGCGCGCATCGCTTCTGTGTGCGACATCACCAGCATGCGCGCTAAAGAGGAGGCTCAGGTGCAAGCCTTGCGACAGGTATACACGACCGAAGCTCCCGTCATTTACAGGAAAGGTGGGTGTGCCGGGGTGGATCGCAATCGTACAGTGTCGAGAAGCCTTTAGCACAGTACCGTCAGACTTCCTACCGCAAGCATCTCCATAATTGGCGACTATATTTGTACACCTGCCCTTATCACTTAAATTTCATTTGTTTTATGAATTGATAGGACCCTTTTCTTGTTTGAAAACTGTACGTGTTTTATGTATTCCGAAAAGCTCCTCTTCCCATAAAGACTGTGTTGTGTGTATTTTCAAAACGCTATGACTTAAATAAAAATCCATGTGTCTTGGCGTTTGTCAGACCTTGGCTGTGCTCTCGACTGCGTAAGCGTTACTGCAAGTCTTTTTACCGTTCATTTTTCTCTTTCTCTTGTTTCTAACTTCTGACTCTCAGTGGTTTATTCATCCTTTTGCTCTTACTCTTCTTCTTCATCCTCTTCTTCTCTCTCACCGTCTCGGTAGTCCAGCGGTTAAGGCACCCGCTTCCAAGGAGGGAGGTCAGTGGTTCGAGCCCTCCACGAGTCGTACCTAAGACTTAAAAACTGACAATCTAGTAGCTGCCCTGTCAGACGCCTGGCACTGTAGTAGTAGGACTGGTATGTGTACATGGATGTACGTATATGTGAATGTATGTACCTACATACTTATGCAGGCATGAGGAATACTGGGTCCGTCCCAGTCCCCTTAAGGAGCTAAAAAAAATCTTACCCAGCCACTAATCATAAACCATTACCTGCTCGGGCCATCGATATTTTTCTCCCCGTCCTCCCCACCCCTCAACCACTTTAGTCGTGTAAAAAAAAGGGAAGACAACCTTGGCTTCTGGACATTTTTAGTGGGCTCGTGAATTTCAAAAGTTACTTTTCCCCGTCAGGCTAGTGAAAACTCCCCATCCTAGCTTATCTATGTACGTGTGGTGGTATGGATGCATGCTGTGAACTGCGCTCTACATTCTTTCTTTCACGTCGTCTCTTTGTCCTCCCTCCCGCCCACCCAATCATCAAAACCGAAAAAACAGGCCCAGAGAAAGGTGTCACGTAAGAGGGATGCCCGCCAGCCGGGGTCACGCAGTATGTTGACATCTGGCGACAGACCCGTCATTGCAATTTTTTTAAGTTGCTCGTCCAGTTGGCCTCGGCCTGTACGTGTTAACCTGTTGATCAGAATGCACCTGGTTCGCACTTCAGCAGCGCTGCCCTACACGGCGCCTGGCAAGATCGAATACATTTATATTAGCGACTGCATGGTAACCACCACACTGAATGACCTTTACACTCACTTGTCTCTCTGACAGGATCTCTTTTCGCTCTGATAAATTGTTTCTTCAAACCGTTGTTACTCTAATACACTGCGTCCACGGACTTTTGTTGGCATGCTTTATTAAGATATATTGTCATTTAATTATGTTCCTATAATTCTTCTTTCACAGATATGTAGGAGTATTTTAATTCCTCTACTTCGAAGGGTTGTACGTGTCATTACAGAGTAACCTGTGTTTGTTTAAGACTGCTAGAAAGAAATTTCATGTCATGTCAGGAAGTTATTGGATGGCACAGCCTGTAAATCTTCTGGTGCGACCAGGGTTTGTCATAAATCGTGGTTTTTTTTTCTCTCTCTTCCCTCCACCCCAGTTGAATTAAGCATGCTTCTACACGTGAAGAAAGCTGACAGGAGATTAGGAGCTGTTTGCATTCCCTTGTGCAATAGCCTCTCTCTGTCTCTCTCTCTCTCACACACACACAGACGTGTTGCCCCATTACCGGTGCTTGTGCTTATGTTTGTGCAGGCGAAGTTGGGGACTGGAAGAACTGGTTCACGCCAGAGCAGAACGAACAGTTCGACGAAGTGTACCGGAAGCGGATGAATGAGAGCAAACGCACCTTTGTCTTCGAGTGACGGTGCTGGTCCGTGTCCTGCGGTGCCAGATGTCCTGCCCTAGTCTCGCCATCTTGGCGTCAGGATATGTCCTGGCACCTGCTCACGTGATTCTAGGCTGGAGCTACATTTTGTTTTTTGTTGGTTTTTTTCGGGCGCATAAATCGTCCTCCACTTCTGACGCAGTTCATGAATGACAGAAACTTTTGGCGATGAGAGCCGTTATGAATGGTGATATTGTGAAAATGGTGCTGCGTCCACTTCCTCCAAGCGCCCGGCTTCCAAAGGGTTGTCGATGTAAAGTCGCGGTGGTTTTTTTTAATAGCCTTTGTGTCATTGTAATTTAGCAGGTCAATCATTCGTTCCGACAGTTTCGTTAGTGCATTACAGCACCGACGCGAAATGAGTAACAGTATTAATTATCTCCCCTGTCTGCACTCTCCCAGCACTGAAGCGCAGCGAGCCGCGTCTTTACTGCTGCAATTTGTTGGCGTAAACGGACCTTGTCGGGGCAGGTTGTTGTAGCGTCATAAAGGTTGCTCATCAGGTCGTGTCAAAACGCCGTGTCTCGCGGAAGGAGAAGAAAACGGTTAAAGGGCACTACAGGTACAAGGGAGGACCAACCGAATTCCACTGGAGTGCAGGCACTGTTCCCATCTCCCTGACTGGGAGGGGCTGGGACCCTGATGCGGCTACCAGACCTTTGGACCTTTGGGCGACTGACCTGGCTGTGACCTGACGACTACTGTATTCGAGCAGCGTGACACTCGTGATGCCCATGTCCGGCCACAGAGTTCGGGCTGCAGACGGTGTGTCAGGATATTTATTCTGTGGAGAGGGGTGGGGGAGGAGGAGGAGAGAGGTACATCTGTCAAAGTGTTGCAAAGGTCGCCACCCTGTATTAGATGTCAGGGGTAAGGGGGTTCTTAAACAGACAGCTGTTGGCGTTCGGACGTGGGTGCTTGTGTGTGTGTGTGCGCGCGCGTGAGTGAGAGAGAGAGAGGAGAGAGGTTTGTGCTGGGCAACACATAAACACATATATACGTCCGTAGCAAATAACGTTCTTCTGAGTATCTACCTCCGTATTGGACGCGGGACTGGCAAATCTGCAGTGACTATTGTCATGCTGGTGCACTTCGTTGTCAGCGATGATAACTTCAAAGCAGAACTCAATTTTTATCGCACAAAAAGGACAAAATGACGAGTTGTAAAGCGTCTGTTACATAAGGTACCTAATGTGACCGTGGTTTGTGGTCTAATGGGCCATCGGACAATGGCCATTTGCAGGACAGAAATGCAGTGGGCCAGTCCACACCAACAGCATCTTGTGGTATGTATCAGTATCTACTGGAAAATACTCGATGAACTCTGGGGTATCGTTCGCGAAGCAACACGGGCGATGCAAACAGTCTTAACTTACTGTGCAATATGTGTGAAACGACTTTGTTCCTCTCATCTGTCTGTCTCTCTATCTCTTTATCTATCTAGTCTTTTACGTAGATTAGTGTTGTCGCTTCACCTGTCTCGTCAATTCTTGTCTGGTGTTTTTTCCAGAATGTGTTCAAGTTTTAAAACCAAAGGATCGGTAAATGAATGGTCTTTATTGTTGTCTTGATCGCCATTTGTTACCTAGCAATTTTGTTGATAACCTGGGACACGTGCGTCACGTGATGTATTGGTGTGTATATTTCCTTTAAAGTTGTGAAGGATTTTGCTCAATGTCCTCAGTGATTTTTCTGAAGCGAATAAACTTATGTCACTCCAAAGGTTCGCTGTTGGTTTTTCCACGTTATCTCTCCCCTCACAGAACGTTCTATGAGACTAACAGTCATCTCCATTTGTACATTACCGAGATCTCTGTACAGATTACACCTCAGAAAAAAAGTCAAACAGCGGACCCCTTATAGAAAACACCAGGTAAATATTTTTTGTTGGTACTGTTTTAGTTTGTTCGACAAGGTTTCTGCGTTGTCTTATTTGAACTAAGAATTAACCGAAGGCCGTTAAAGAAGATACACCAGTAATGGATATAAAGTAGCCATGTTTTAAGGAGGTGAGTTGACAGAGGACAGAGGTGCAACCAAGGTAGGGGCTTGCGACAGCCTCGTCCTGGCACCGCCCCTACGCGGATAGCAGAGTACAAGGGGGTCTTCCTTGCAGGGCGTCGTGCGCAATGGGCAGGGAGCGTTGAGACGGAATAGACCTCTGGACCCTGTGGAAGCCCGTATGCCAAAGGGACTGGAATGCAGAGTAGATAACGCAGTGTAGCCCGGAGCATAACACTTATCAGATGACGCTTGCACGTCCCCCAAATGCTTGCCATACCGTCACTGCGTGCATGCACGCGCTCACACAGATGCATGCACGCGCCTGACGCCATACTGCACACACCGGTCCGAGTACTCTTTGCCTTGTTTTTCATCTTCTCCAGTCTCTGGTGGCGGGGTCGTTCCAGTAAAAACGAGATAATGCCGAGGGCGTTATTTCGAAAGCTGGAGGACTTCGGGGAGGGGGGAGGAGGGCAAGTTCAAGATAAAGGTACCACGGATGCACACCGATTCAAACAGAGTGATGCGCTCTCCGCCCATTACCACCACGCCACCGTCTTCAACCACGCGCCCGCCCAGTCGGCCCTTCACCTCTGCCCCTTGGCCTCTCCAACTTCCGCCTGAGGAAAGTTATGAACCCACTCGGTTTAGATGAAATTCTATTATTATTTCCTCAATAGCTGAGAGCGAACAAAAGATTGATTGGTTCCCTGGTTGATTGGGTGGGTGACTGGCTCACTTGATGGACTGGCGATTGACTGGTTGTTTATTTTGTCCGTGTTCATCTCTGTCCGTCGACTCGACACCCCGTCTGACTGTGGCCTGTGGAACGTCCTTTCCGCTCCCTTGCTGTGACAATAAGCCAAGAAAATGGGGACATAGGTGTATAGAAATATAGGTACATCGATACATATGATTGCTTCACTTTATTGTTAAGGCCCATGCCCCATTTCAAGGGAGGAACGAGATACACCCACCTTGCCGGCCACTCATCAGATACACAAAAGCATACATTCTTGCACCAAACAGATAAAATTCTAAGGTGCCTTAAACACTAGACATTCGCATGATAAAAGCTTCTTAGATAAAGTTGACTACATTCCTTGTTACATTGGCTACTGTTAGCCAAACGAAATGCTGATGGAAATTGAGTGTATCTGCGAGGGATATACTTAACTCTTAAGTCATTGTAATTCGGACAGATACAAAATCTAATTCTGATTCCTCGATGCCATGACAAAATTCAGGGCACGACACTGCATCTTAATCTGCACTAAGGTTAACAAAACGTAAACTAAACGATGGGGAGGTGGGGCTTGAGGCAGGATGCTCCAAGTCGCAGACCTGTGAGAGCGTTACACACCCTTACGTGTTTCAGATCATACAGATAAGCACACAGAGAAAAGGACGATTTGTAAAGATACATAGTTACATAGAAATATAGATACATATATATTATATATACAAGTATAGATGAATATATACACGCATAAATATATATAGAAATATGGATATATACCTGCTGTTGCAGTAATAGAAACAGTTTGAGACCCCGTTCACTCTGTGTAGCTTGCGTGCACCTTTATGTGGACCTGTACAGGTACGGAGGAGGTGCCAACTTCCATGCCACCCGGCAGTGGAGTTTGCTGGAGATGTCCAAGCTTTGTCTCCAGTCGGGTGGCTCGTGTGTCTAGTGGCGTCACAGCCCGGTTGCTAGAACCCTCAGCATCAACAGCTGGCAAAGGTGACCACGAAGGCAGCCTGGGGGCCACACAGTGAAAGGAGGCTGGTGCCCACACATTGACGGCAGCCATGGGCCCACACAGTGAAAGGAGGCTGGGGCCCACACATTGACGGCAGCCATGGGCCCACACAGTGAAAGGCGGCTGGGGCCCACACAAGCTGTCGCCCAAAACCGCAGTATGGTGGAGGTTGCATTGTTGGTCATTTACTGTCTTACCGTCCTTGGACAGAATGAGATTTCTGACACGGCCCACTAGCTGGCTACAGATTGGCTAGGTGCTTGCATTTCTGCGTGCTTGGCTGCTGGTCAAGAGAATACGCTCATTATCATTACCGAATGATGATGCACATGTAGTGTGATTAGGAAACACGTTTTAGCGTGAGTCGGGAAAGCTTATGGTCGGCATATGTTATATTATCTCAGTTCCCTGAGCTAGAAGATCGGGGTAGGGGGATGCGGGATGCAGCTTCCGACACCCTCTGCCATCCCGGTCTGTCTTCTGCCATCCGTAGGAGAGGCGGGACGCCAAGCGCTGTCCATCCCCTGAGGTCGTCAGGCCAGCTTTTCCTCTGCCCTCCTCTCCTCCCGCCTCCCAGTGTGACGTCAAGACGGTCTCAGCGAGTGTGTTGTGACGTGTTGTGTGGCCAATCCACGCCAGCTTCCTCTTCTTGGTGGTGGCGAGGAGAGGGTCCTGGGGAGCAGCTGCTGACACAGAAGTTTGCTTTGTGTTTCGCTCAGTATGTTCTGAGGAGCTTGCAGAAGCATTTTGGTCTCAAAGGCTTGGATCTTTATTTCTTACTCCGCTCTCAATGTCCATCTTTCACAACCATGAATTAGCTGAGATCTGAAAGTGCTGGGGTGGCTAGTCTGATCTTGACTTTCGTAGTTGATCTTCCCAATCTAGTCATGTCAGATCCAAAATATTTGAAAGCTTCCATTTCCATTTCGAGCGGGATCATAGGCCGTTTTGCAGTTTGATTTCCCCTCTGGCTTGAGTTTTGTTATCTTCTTTGTCTGATTCCTCGTGGTATGACGTAATCAGGCAGCGTCTTACCCTAGACACGAGCACGGTGATTCTCTGTAAATAACCTGTAGATATATTTGATGTTGTCGAGTCAGTGCATGAAATATATGTTGAATAACGGTTCGCTGCAGTTGTGTTTTACGAGGGTGGGGGCTCTTGAGCTAGAAGTGTTTTGCCTGTGTGAGACTGAGCGAGCGTGTCAGAATATGAGAATCTTTCCCCTCGGTAGATTTCTCTAGTTATTCTCATTATTTCATAGCGTCGTCACCCTTTGGTGTAGGAACCATTGACCTGAGGCAGTAAAGGTTTTGGTGACGATTGCTCAATTAAGTCTACCTTTACGAGATCACCATAAAAGTTTGTTCAGTAATTCTGGAGAAGTCGAGTCCAGTAAGTAAGGTACAGCCCGTCGTGACAGACTTTACGTTCTTCTGCTTGGGCTTTACGTTCTTCTGCTTGGGTTTTACTTTCTTCTGCCTGGACTTTAAGTCTGTCGAGTATGATTTTAAGCGTGATTTCTCTGGGGTAGCTGAAAAAGTTTATTATCTTGCATTTCTGGCATTTGCGCCTGTTGCCTTTCTTGGGAGGGGTATTATGAGGGACGGTGTACGCGCTGATGGCCACTTTTTGGCCTCCCAGATTTTCTTGCATAGTTTGGTAAACACCCTCACCACCATCTCGTCTCCACATTGGATTAGTTCTGCTGGGACGTTGCTTGGGTATAAAGCTGAGACTAAGCTGATATATTTGTTGCCACAGACCAAAATATTGCGTCTCTTGGGACAGTTTAATGTCCGTAAACAGTAGTCGGGTTGATAGCTTGCAGCGATGAATGCACAACCTCGTGTTGCCCACTTTGTCTTGCCAGCTTAGCACGTCTGTCTGGACGACTAAAGCCATCCAAGATGGAAAACTTCCAGGACTTTTCAGCTGTTTAACTTGTAAAGCTTCCCCCCCCCCCCTTAAAGAAAATCTGTCTTTTTGTCAGGCAAGTACCCAAACCACAACGCCTGGCCTTGTAATTGTCATGTTGCATGCTGCAGTGAAATACATTGCATTATATTTCTTTATGGATAATGACAGGTGTTGCACACGGCGCTAGAATGCGTACTCTCGTGCCCCGCTTGGCCAGAACGCAGAAACTCTTCTGAAAGTTTACTTTTAATAAATAGTTTTCCACTTTTTATGATGTTCGCGATCAGCGCCGAGCGACAGATCCGTAACTGTCACGAAAGTGCAAGGATTCTTTACGACCGCTGCTTGTCTGTCTCGCGGCAAGAGAGGCTGCCATCTGGGTGCAGCACAAGGGGATGACGGGACGCGCGGGCTGTTCGGGGGGGAGAGACCGGCCTCTGAATTATGTGGCCTCCAGCGGGGTGCACTGCGCTCACGCCTGGGGGTGAGGCCAGAGCCCGTGCGCTCACGGGGCTAGGAGGTGCGCTGGGCGGCCAGTGAGTATCGACGCGTGAGAAGACGGTGGCGATAAAATGCAGATGACATTCAGAGATCAGTTCAGCCGGTCCTCCTTCAGTTCACGTCTTTTGGCTTTCAATCCGCCCCACTTGTTTGGGCTGACAAGTTGTTGGCAAGACCTAGGATTTATTTCTGATAGTTTTCTTTCACCTCGCACCTAGTGACACTCCCACAGAATGAAGCTGTTGTCGGCCAGGGAGGAGGCTTTGAGTGTAACAGACTGTAGCACTCATTAACCAAGCGCGCCGTAGCTGGGCCCTAGAATGGACATCACTTGCAGTACTGTGAGCGACCAGCGGTAAGGCAGGCATGGGGACGCTGTCCAGCAGATCAATAGGTGACGGCTGCCTGATCACTGCTCACTAGAAATCTCCACAACACGCTGCTGATCCTCAAAGTCCGCCACCCCCACTCACCTCATCTCACCTACCGACAGCAGAGGATCTGGTAGTCTGCATTGCTTGGACTGATACACAAATGTGCACAAACAGCTGACCTCTTTATAAAAAGAACTGTTTTCCTCTATACTAGTTTATTACTAAAAATTAACTTTACTGACTTTACAGATTCTGTAAAGTTTTCAAATGTGGTAGTAAAAAAAATCGTTGATTTTGAAGCGATTATCCTGAAAGCAGCCTACGCCGAGCAAGAGGGGAAAATGAGGTAACTGAATCAGAATTCGGATCCATTATAATTTGCCCACCAACAGCTTACAAACGGATTTCAGAAAAATAAATGCACAGATGTAACACAAAGAAAGGTCAGCAACTACAAGACCAAAAGCAAAGAGTACGTAAAGATTGAATCATCGGGCCACAGAAGCGCACAGAATGCTGAGCTAAAATACCTTGCACTTGTCTACGATTGTTGGGACCACTTAAGATCATCGGCAAAACGTCGTGATCTCTTATTAGCCTCAATAAACAACATAACAGCATTATCTATTATTTTGTCAGACATGTTTCTACTTAAATATTGATCTGTTTGGTTCTTGTTTTCAATTTAAACGTAGCTGTGTTACTTTACTATATTGTATCGTGCCTTACTGTAAAAAAAAATGAAAAAAAGGGATAATGCCATTCCCTTATTTATCCCTTGCATTTTTTCAGAAAAACGGATCTTTTCCTAGAAGAGAGTACAAATTGCGTTACATCTTCAAGATACATATATTGTTTTCTAATTTCAAATCTCTTGCTGCTGTTGCGGTTGCTGTTGTTTCTAGAGATGTTTGCAGTGGCGCGGTGGCGCCCCCATGTGGGCGACCCCTTTTTCCCCATGCACTGTATATGATACTCTTTTGGTTAGTCTGTTTTTAGCGTCAAATCTTCTGCAAGCATGCAGCTTTTATCGCATAAATATAAACGTGGTTTAACGAGGGCTTCTGCGTGTTTACAATGCAGGCAGCTGGTGAGTGGAGGTTGGGTGGGGCGTCTGAGGTTCTCGAGCTTGGACGAAGTGGTGAGGAATAAAGAACTGCTTTCTGCATTGGCCAGCCCCTGGGGGATTGCAAGCAGGGCAACACCGACAGGTCTACAGGCATTGTGGGATCGCGATCCACCCCTCCAGGGCGGAGATAAGTCAATGAGTCGAGTTTTATGACATGCGTGCGTCTGTGTGCTGTTCTTGGCCACCATTGCACTTGGCACTTGCAGGCTGAAATTTTCTCGGTGAGAGACCGCGGCGACCAGTTGACCCCAAGGTTACTGAGTGCTTCTCCGACCGATAAAGGAACGAGGGTTCGTTGCGGAGGGGTAGGTGACGGGAAACGGGGAACAGGGATGTACTAGTATAGTTGCGTCCTACGGTTTTATGAGCGCCACGATTGTTAGCATCAGTGACTGTGTACAATTGCCGGTCTGCCCGCGGGCTTTTCCTACAGCCCGCACCAGGACCATCGGCAGTTGTGTGTCCCGCCCCCTTCCTGTTCAAACTCGTGGGTCTAGGGTTTGTCTTCTTTCCTCGTCCTTTCACTGGGCGGAACTACCTCGGTCTTGTCTTTCATCCCGTCACCTGTGATTTGCGACCTCGATCGCTGGCTTAAACATTTGTTCATCGCAGTTTTCGAAAGTCAGAACTGGGATGTGTCCCTAACCTTACCTTATGCAGGTTTGTTTTTTTTGGGGGGAGGGGGATGGGTGTAACTAATCGCGTCCTCGACTGTTAAGAGACGCGTTCAGAGAACCGAGCTTTATCCTATGCGATCCTCGCGAAGAGTTTAATGTTTTAATTTTCCTGCTGAAATGCTCCAGCCAATAAAGCAAAAACTTTTACATGGAAACTCTCAGTAGAAAAGCGGGGTAAAGAGGCTGGAAACACCCCGGGTCAAGAAATTTTCCATATCTTAGTGATACAGTCTTATCCCCGATTGTGCAACATTTCTCTAGTGGCTCTACAGGCTTCTTTAAAAACATAAGAAGTATTCGGATCCTATACTCTGATACAGTTTGTACTATAGTGCACTTTCACTGCTCTTTCTATACGTTTGGTCGCTTGCTCCCATACCTTGCTTCAAGTACCGTATCACGGATTAACCTAAGCGGCTCACAGGAAGATAGAGCATTACCAAAGATGTCGTGTGGCAAACAAACACGAGAACAGCCGAGCACTTCTTTCTTCACGCTTTACTCGGCGGTACATTGGATTGGCTTGGTGTACACATGAGAAGGATTTCATGGATAGAAACCCTGTCTGCAGGAGCCTTTATCAAACTACCGATAAGCTAGTCGTGCCTCTGTGTTGCTGTCTCAAACTTTACTCGGTGCAAGCTGCCGTAGGATCGATTTAAAGCACGAACAGCTGGACTGTACCTGTCCACTACTGGCACACTGAGGAAATGTGATCAACAGTGCACTGAATTATAGGGTAGGAGAGAAAGACAAGACAGGATGACATACCGTATGCATCAGCTAAGGAAACGGATGTTGGCAGTATTTTGAGAGACAGCACACTGATTATTTCATACGAACCCAAGTCACACTTTTCTATATTCTAATGACACGTACGTCGTACACACTTTCCATACAGTGAACCGCTTTACCTTATCTGTACGATCACTACACTCGTCGAATGACTGAAAAGATTTTTTTTAAAGTGGGTCAGCATAGCTACTAACAAATGTCATCCTGCACATCAAACGTGCAGCGACCTCACACAGAGCTCTACAAAACTGCTCAAGTTTCTTTGAAGTTCTCATTTTACACGTCTGTCGTTTGCAGCTGCACGGGACAAAAAAGCCTGGACAACTCATGCGCTTTTTTCTTCCAATAAAAAAACCAAGAATGGGGGAGGGGTAGGAGGGGGGCGAGCATGCATAAACCAATCTTACTGCCCGTCCGTGTCCCTACTGACTGGTTTTCCGCCGCGTTCACAGATGGCGCTCAGATCGCGAGGTGCAATTCTATCCGGCGCATGATCAATTACACTGCACCCAGTGACCCACGCGCCGATACAGGCGGGCTGGTGATGTCACCAAACCTTGGGAACAAGCTGTCTGGCGGCCCCGAACTGTACTGAAAAGTCGCAGAGCTGCTAAACTTGCACGGCTGATCATCAGGACAGTTTGAAGGCCGGTTTGCATGAGCCGTCGTAGGTTCCCTGAAACAGAAGTGCCCATACATTTCAGAAAGTTTTATTTCACTTGTAACTGTTGTCCACAGAACCAGAGATACAAAACTTCGAAGTGTCTCACCTCAGGATCTCTGAACTGTCCAGGAACCCGCGAAAATTACACAGCAGAACCTGGTTTTCCTGGCACTCCGAGCAGTTTGTTGTTCGAACAAAATATAGCTCCCTGCTTGTGAATGCCTTGCTGCCATCCCTTTTAGGCCCCCTTCCCCCCCNNCCCCCCCCCCCCCCCCCCCAAACACTGGGCATAAGGGTCAGTGCACACCAACAGGCAGACGAGCTGAGCGTACTTTCATGTCCGTTTTGTTTCTGCTTAAGACGTTGATTTTAGGTCCACAGAGCTACATTCTTTGATGGCTCCTGAACTTTAATTGTTCTTTTTGTCCCTTGCGTTTGCGATATTTTACATCAACGTTCCGTTTTGACTTTTCCTCGCGCCAGGTCATTCTTTTACCTTTTCGATCAGAACTTTGCCAATATATTTTAACGAAAAACTGTAGCTATAACGTTTTGCTCATACCGTTTAAACATTTTCAGGAACAGTCATTGCTACCTACGAGAAAAATGTTTTACAGAAAAAGAATTGTTTTCGCGTCCAGATTAGCTGCCTCCCGGCCGTGTGCAACGAAACCCTTCACGTACCTTGACATTCGTGTGGCCATAACGGCGTCACATAAAATTAAGGGGTTTTCCTCAGCTCTCACCATTCGAGACCCTTAAAGTTGTTCTGATCCTGGGCTGGCTTGCGTTCGTAGCTGCTCTTACGGTCTTAAAAGTGGTCGTGGGGCCCGTTCGCGTTGTGCATTTTACGTACACCAATAAGATAAGAGGATAAGAATGCTAATGCAAGCCAGTACAGGTGCGACCCGCGTAATTACTAGAAAAATCCGGTGTTGTAAAACTTTAATGGATTTGTTCGTAATTATCTCCCTTGGAAGCTACGCTTGTGATTGCTTCGTTAGAAACAGGTAACAGCCGTGTTGCCTATGTTTTTAATGTTCACCTCGTCTGATTGATCAAATGTGTATTCGTTTTCATTTCCATGGAAATCCAGCTAAACATAACTCTATTCGTGCATGTTTATTTCGTTGATCGCTAGCAATAACGCTGTAATGTCCGGGCCCCGTTTGCAAGAACACCGAATAGCCGACTTATTCCTGTCATGGTGGCTATTCTAGAATAAGCTCCTTGAATTTCCTATGCACGAAAACCGAATAGACTATTTCCCCCTCGTTATTTGGTAATAAGCTTAATGGGTCGTCCCAGGTGTGAACAGCTTATTCCAAATTCGCCGAAACAACGTTTTCAGAGACAAAAAAAATCCGTTCGAAACAGTCTGTGATTTAGACATACATCAAAAATATATATTTCGAACAGCTGACATTTAGGACACTGTAGAAGAAGTTAATACTGGCATAGAAGTCGTGAATCGGCATGGAGGTTAATATCATTGCTACAGGTCAAGGTCACGCCTGCTGCTGGCACGCGGTCTGCTATCTTGCTGAAGTAACTGGCAGTCAATGGACCTGCATTGCTGGGTGCAGTCACCCTGGAAATAACTTTCAAAGCAAAGGCATTACTCATTGAATAGTTTTCCCTATTCGTGCCGTGCGCATACCGAATTAGAAAGGACGAATAGCTGTTCCCGACTAGTGGCTATTCGGGTATAATTTTAGTACAGTTTACACCCACTCGAGGCCCGGTGAATATAACCGTTTAACAAGGAGCAGCAGTCTAGTGGCGCCCAGTTAAATTCAGTGCCGCTCTAAGATAATTTAGACGAGGAAAATAGTAATCGCTTTATATCTCGTCTTCGCACACGTCTCCAGTTTGACATTAACTCGCTTTTCCCTCCACTTGACAAAGCGGAGAAGCCCCATAAATTTCACTTTACCGAAGGTTACTTGCACATGTCCGACAAGCCACTCTCCTTTGAAATGGTTAAAAAAATAAATGTTGAATGCCAAGTCGGACAAGTTTTCAGAAATGTTACTAACTCTAAGGCTAAACAAATGTACTAGCGTTATGGGATCGGGCGCTCTGATGTAGCACCTGTTTGCAGTGCTAACAGCTTGCCGTTAGCAACCCTTAAGCGGAGTTTACACGGCTCAGAAAATCGGGGGCTTACACAGCACGACTAATGTGGAGTTTACACGGCGCGACCTGTACGGAGTTCACATGGCGCAATTAAGTCGGATGTAAATAATCATAAGAAACTAGTCCATCCGTTCTTAGCAAACTATAATTTGATGTCTTAAAAGTTTTTTTGTTTTTGCTTTTTTTTCCAGATGCTTCTTTGCATCGAGAGGCTTGATAGAAGAAAATTTTGGGAGTGAAAATCCTCCTCGGAATGAGTTCTTTATCAGTAGCTTAACCCCGCATGAGCTGTTCACTCCGCGCAAACTGAAGTGAACCATGCAGTTTATCCCAACGATATTAATAAACTTACCTCGAAGTATTTTCTAGCATTGACGTAGCAGAACAGTCTTGTGAAAGGAGCACGGTAGTCTGGAACTCGCACCTCACCGAGTTTTCGAACCTCTTACAGAAGCTGTTTTCAAGTCGGGAACGGGAAAGACGGTAGGAATCCAAACTTGTTTATAACTTTTTGAAACCGATCCGCCTGCCTTATCGCAAAACGGTAAACAAGGTTCTATCTCTCCAGATGCTGTGATGCTGTAGTGGTGTGATTGTGAAATCACGCTCCCCAGCGCTCTTAAACTATGTGCAGTATTTGCCAGGGCGACCTCTGTCTTTGCTCCGCGTTCTCAAGCGGGCATATATTTTGAGTTTTCGAAGGAAAAGACTAAAACTTGTGCTTTAAAAAGTCATATTTTTCACTTAAAATCAGATTTTTCAATTTAATTTTTAAATATTAATTGTATAGATGCGTATGTGACGTCAGGTTAGTACTAAAGTTCATCTGAGTACCTTTAAGTACAGATAGCTCCGAGTCGAAATCCGCTTTGACCAATCCAACACCGTTTAAATCCCTGACCCACCTAAAGTACTAAAGTACTTTCGACTGCTTGAAAATCTGTTATGCCTTTGGGGTCTGTTCAGGTTATTTTGGCGTGCTTTGACATGTGCAACCGTTCGTGCGAAGCTGTGGTAATTTGACGGTTCCGCACGGCCCTCGATTGTGTGTCTTCGGGTCTGCTGCCTCCGACCGACAACTTCCAACAATAGCCGTGGCCATCACCATACTTAACTACCCACGACAAGATTAGTCGATGAAGAAAGGCCAGCAACTCGCATATTGCAAATATACTGCTCAAAAGAATCGAAAGGCCAGTCCAAACTGCACGCGCTACGTGATGCCAAAACAAAACAATGAAGCCGGTGTACTTCGTTCTTAAATATAAGGGCCAGCAACAGATTTGATGGGTTATTTTCATTGCAGCAGCAAGATTCCCTTCATGAATGACACATCTCATGTATACAAAAGTCAGAACAGTTACAGCACAGAATAATCAATGTCAAAAACGTGTCTGCCCTCCGTCGGCCTGCACTCAAGCAGGCCCCGTTGTTGCATGGACTGACCCAGTGTCCCCAGTCATTTGTGGGATGCCAGTCATCACCTGCCGCTGCCGCTGCTGGAAGATGATGACGACCCAAGCCCTGTTTGGTCTGGCATTGTCCTCCTGGACAACAGGGGCTGGTTCATTGCCTGCAGCCCTGGTAGTAAGACGGGCTGCAGAATGTCATTCCTGTAGACCACACCAGCGACACACTTGCCCACGGTGAAGGAATATTCTGTAGACCATGCCCACTGCTCTCCAAACCACGATGGACCCGCCACCAAACAGTTCACGCTCTTTCACAGTGACGTCATGATACACCCACCCTGTCGTCTGCGGATTTTGCTTTGCGAAATGATCCGGCAAGGCAAGATTGATTGGTGATGAGAACTCTGGCCCACTGTTGACGTGTCCAAGCCAGATGACGCCCAGGTCAGCCGAGAAGCGCAATGAGCCGGGGTCAGGACAGGTGGCGCTGCGGGACGCCTTCAACGCAGGATGGCCTCACGCAGCCGGTTTCTAATCGTCTGGTCGCTGACGGTGACATCGCTGGCTGCTCCCAGCTGCCTGCTGAGTGTGTTGACTGTTCTGTCCCGTACAGCCGAGAGGACAAACCTGTCATCCTGTCTGGTTGTGGCGAGTCTCGTGATGTCACACTGACTGAATAAAATGCTCCCAGTCGGTGGCGAACTTCTCGGACCACGATGCCTTCCTGCATCAACCCAGTCGCAACCACCGCGATAACCATCGTTGAGTCTTGGAGGGATGGTTAGACACTGTCTTTTGACTGCGTCCGTAAATACCCACCGGTCCCTCAACAGTGGCTGAATTGTGTTCATATTGCACATGGTTTGCACGTGTATTGCAGCGTTTGGCCCGTTCAGTTTTGCTTTATCACCTGCACTTGTTAGATTTGCACACATTGGCCTTTTGGGTGCACTTTTGGTTCTCACCCGTGGTGTGCACGAACGCGTCAGCGCTGATTTCCATGCTCTCTGACATTCACTGCTACAGCGTGAAACAAAATGCATCCAAGTGCACGAGGTAAGATGTTTCCTTGCAAATTACACAACTCCGTAACCTGCCTGCCAACGTGCAGATGGCTTTTCAATTCTTTTGAGAAGTATACATCGCGGGCCGTATGTGAGACAAAAACAGTAAAACAATTTCTAAGGCATGCAGATATTCCTACCAAAAAAAAACCTTGCAAATGTAAGCAAATTTAAATAGAATATTTGAAGCATATAAACTGAATGTTTACGGCTCTTGAAAATGTATAATGACAGAACAAGGAAGTATAATTTATTGAATGTCTCTATGTGTGCCAAAAGGCGAAATGCAATGTTTCCTCATGCTTGTCGGCGTCTGGGCGCACGAAGCGAACTTCTTGTGATAAACTGTTACAACAAGTGTCTGCCATGCATCATGCACGCACGTGACTTCATTTTGCTTCATCTCTGAACGCGGCGTTTCCACGTCATTGACAACCGTTGCAGTCTTCCCAATAAAATTTACAGACGCACACATCCATACGCTCGCTTTGCTCTCGCTTCTCTCTCTCACTCACGCACGCACGCACGCACGCTAACACACACACACACACACAGACACACACACACACACAGAAGTTATTGCGAGGAGGCAGTTTCAGAAGCGGGAGGTATATCCAATCCATTCATCAAAGCGAAACCCCTGACCCCATTAGCCAAGGAAGAGGAAAATGGCTGGAATATTGCTTTAGAGTAGGACGATATGATTCATGGGATTTTCTTTAACCAAAGGTCACATCTGGAATGACAGTTTTATCGAGGGTGTCGTATAGACATCAGTGAAATCAGTTTCGGGGCCTGGCGCCTTAAAACGTTGAAAACACGAGACAGCGTATCAGGAGAAGTTAGGAGCGCCCCCCCCCAACCCCCACCCCATGCACGCCGCCCGGCATCATTCATGTTAATCGTGCTTCATAATGAAACGAAAGATGAATGGAGGTCGGAAATCGTTAAACTCTGACGTGAAGCAGAAGCCTGCAAGTTGCTGTTTACGACGTGCTTCAGTTCTCTGGCAGCGAAATCTGTCTTCGTCTTCCAGGATTACCAAACACTGGCCAAATGTGTCTCTTGAAAAAACACGAGATCTGAAAGCGGAATCGTCTTGCATTATGATAACTGCAAGATAGCAGTATTTCGCAGGTGGAAAAAAGCGACATTCCTGCGCGGGGCCGAGTGTTATTATTTGTGGAGATAATCTGTATACGCGCTGGCTCTGAAGAGAACTAAGACCCCTCCCTGTCACCTCCCCCACTTCTCCGCGGGCCGCGCGAAGTGAGTTTCGTGTGATAAACTGTTAAAACAGGTCGTGTGTGGCTCAGTTGTTCCTAACGCCTAGTGCATAAATGCCAAGGATTACAAACATTAGATAACCAGTTTATCTTAACCACCGCTTCCCCCCCCCCACCCCCACCACCACCAACTTGCTCGTGTGCTCAGCAACAACCAGTGTTGTCACAGATTTAAGACGCGCTACCCATGTTCTTCCTCGTTGCACTCCTTGTGTTCGGAAGGGTAGGGCGTGCCACATGCAGAAAAATAAGTGTGGAAATTAATTCTTATTAACATTGATCTCTGAAACATTTAGTCTACTATATTTCACTAAATTACACATTTTATATTAAATGTCCTTCGCATCACGCTTTCTGTGGTCCGTTGCTCACAGAAATCATTTGGCTCGGTTCCTATCTGGCATCTATTCTCATATGTGTGATAAATACCCTGCTGCACCAAGACGCCTGTGGCTCGACGTGGCCCGGAGGGACCTCCATTTCTCGTTCCGCCAAATTTGAGACTGGCACTGGTGTTCGTTGATGTACAGCACGGAGCTGCCTGCTGATAATGGCGTTCGGTTGGCGCAGTGCAAAGAACTGCCTGATGGTGACGAGGCGCACAACAAGCGACTTGTGAATGAACGTTACAAATTTAACCTGGGAGTGCATATACCTAGATGTGACAGTTCTGTTTAGCTTATAAAAAGCTCTACCGCAGGTGTTTCATATTTTGAATGTAGACGATCAGAACGTCCATGCTATTTTCAAACCCGATTTTTTTCCATAATTTCGCGACTTAGGGATTAGGTTTTGAGACAGGATTTAAGCTGTACGGTTGGGAAGAGAGTTAATGCTCACAGTCTGCATTAGGATATACCTGTGGCTTTACTTTAAGGATATGCAAGTGAAATAGAAGAAACGGTACCGGAAGTCTACCACCGGAAATACTTTTTCCTTTTGACGCATGCGTGGTTTCCAGCCATTTATCTACTGTCACAATGCCAACAAAACGAACATTCACGACTAAGTGTACTTTTCAAAACAAAAAGAGTCAGGCAAGCGAACTTAAGCGATAATGAAGTGAAATGCATGTTAGAAGAACTCGCACAGACATATTTAAAAGCGTTTGTGACAATCTATGGTAAGTAATGCTTCTGCGCAGTAGCTTTTCTTATTACACAATCTGCCTAGTTACCAGCAGACTAGAAGACCAGTCACCATCCTTTGTGATTTATCATTTATTCCATCACACAGCATAAAGTAATGACAATATTGTTTGCACACATGCAAGCAAGAACTTTTCTGTAAACACGTATTTGTTGAATGCAGCAAACGGTTCATTAGTACAAGCTTTAACTGTGTGAGTCACGCTGTCGATTGATTATTTAGCATGGTTTTAAAGACATCTGTTATACTCCTCGTAGATTTTGGAAAAAGTCTCCCCCCCCCTCCGAAAAAAGGGTTGCTCGTTTTGTACAGTTGTTCTGAGGTAAACAAAAAATTGAAAAAGCTATCTCAATACATGGTATACAAAGAGGTGCACAATATAACTCCAACATGTTCAGTTAACTGAACACAAGCGTATAGGCTGGCTGATCGCTGCCCTTGTCTACAATCTTTCTCTCGCGTATTCACTCATTCTATGACATCATTCGGTTGGTTGCTAGTGAGAAAGCTCCACTGAATTCAATTAACTATATGGCCTGTCTTCAGTTCTGTCGTCTCTCTTATGGTAGAAGAAAAGAAAAGTAGCAAACAAAAAATTATCTTTAGGACGAATTTAGAAACAGAGATGTTTGAGACGCGCGGTTGCGTCTTCATGCATGCAGCGTAGGCTCTACTGAACATGTTTGCGTCCTTGATTCGTGAAGAAAATTGCTGTGTTCTGTAATATTTATGTCGGTGCTGCTTCAAGATTTTATTAACGTGAAAATATTTACGTTGTCTACCCCCCACTGAAAGGACTCGATCGTCTCTGGGATAACGTCGTCTTGAAGGCAAAGTTTTTGTACCAGTGAATGTTTCAGTCCTGCGAGACTCACTGCACCTGGTGACCCAGACGTCAGACAGGTGTATATTTTGATTTTGTTGTTGGGCGCGAAACACCTGAGGGTGACAGCGTGCATGTGATGATGTGGAGTTTGGTATGTAAGGAATTGCCGGATACAAACCCACGCACACATCAGGCAGAGGGACGGAGCCAAACAGTCGCTCGCGCCCAGCATCTCCCACTTGCCGCTTGCCTTGAAAGCTGAGTCACCCAGGTGCTGACGTACACAAGATCCCAAGGCGATGGCGGAGAGTTTAACAGTCTTCAAGTACTTTTTGACAGTCTTCGAGTATATTTTAAGAGTTTCAAGTGCAGTTTGCAGTCTTCAAGTACACTTTAATAGTTTCCAAGCATAGTTTAACAACCTCAGAGACCAGAGTACTCAAGTGTGTATTAACAGTGTTTCAGTATGTATTAACAGTCTCCATGTGAACTATTGTGAATTGTGAATTTTTTTCCTAGCTGCCACTGGGGAGTATCTCGAAAATGTTGCTAGCCGAACTGAAAATCTTACTCCATCTTACTCGTAACAGCTTAGATCTTATGCTTTTTTTCGCACTCCATGGGCACTAAAATACTGACCACTTTCAGGCCTCGTTCAACTATATATCAAAAGCTTCACCCATATCCGATACAAGTCTTGAAATGTATACTAACAGACTTACTCGAATTTTGCTCAATATACAAGCAAAACGTCACCTTTACTAATGCCAAGCAGCAAGTGGTGACGTATGATGCCCATTCTTTCCTCCGTTTGGAGTGTGCAAAAATGTCGTAAGGATGAATTTTATGCGAGCAAGAAAAATGTAGAAAATGCAGAAGAGTAAATGATGGGGAATGTAGAAGTAAACTGTGGAGGATATGGAGAATAATAAGAGCATGGGATACGGAACTACATTTTCTCTCTATCTTTCACTCTGTCTCTCTCTCTCTCACAGACACACACGTAGATAAATGGCTGGAAACAAGTCAACAAGGGGACACAACCACAAGAAGAATAAACGATCGTCCATGCATGCGTCATTGACACATCATTATGAGACCGCATGCGCCGACATCGGGGATTCCCAATGGCTAAACGACATCTCCTAAAGCTGTTCTTCAGGCTAATACGCACTCGTGAATACGCATGGCGAGTGGGGCTTTGGGCAGAGATGAGGCTTTAAGAAGGTCACCAGAAGAGAATCCGCTGATCGGTCGTCCTTAATATGAGCCCTGGGGTCCGTCCTGACTGTCGGTGCCCCCGGGGCTACAGACCTTAGCACAGTTCACAGCCAGGTCAACGAAATGTCAAAACATGAGATACCTACGTGACGTCATACTAGGAGGCTTCACAATGCAGACTAACGATGACGACGGAAACTCTCGACACGGCGATCAGGTGAAGAACAACGGGCAGTGTTAAGGACTTGCAATGAGACTGAAGACAAGGATATTGGAAAGGGAACAAGACAAAAGCCACAGGAACAATACTGACCGGCGCGCGATTCTGACATTCCCACCGACTTGGGACAGGCATGCGCAGACCCCTCTCACCCCTATGCTAGCGGACTTGCTTGAATTTGTCCAAGAAAACAGTTCTACCTAACATCAAACCCTCGAAAAATTTGTAAAGTAATATGAGTATCGAACCTGTGACTTCGAACTGAAAACCCTTGTCTTTACCACTTAACTACCGATCAACGCGAACTGGCCTCTTTATTGTAACAATAAGAAGTGACGCTGTGTAGAGGTCATGGTTTGACCTATAATTATCTGTTGTTGTGGCTAGCAACCGCCACACCCATGCGCCGCGTGTATGATACACCCCGCATCCGTCCCCCAAGTCGGTGGGAATTGCAAACTCGTGACCGGCGCGGTTTCACTCCAATGCGGTATGCTCTCTAAATAAACTGAGCTGTTTTCACTCACTTGATATGCACTAGGCAACAGAACAAGCAGCAGCCATTTTGTTTCCCTAGCTGTCGACCAAAGTTAGTGCTTTCAGCTTCCATGGATTTTCATTAGCTGATAACCGAAGAGAAAAGAATTTGTAAAACGTACGTTTTTCCTGACTTTCAGTCCTGGGTGATGTTTAAAAGGTGCATGTGTACGGATTTTCACTCTTGTCTGATGGTTTTTAAAAAAGTACATTTGTGCTGTCACTCTGTGTGATTTCAAAATGAACATGTGTATTGACTGTCACTCCTGACTGAGTTTAAAATGTACATTTGTATTGACTGTCACTCCTGTCCGATGTTAAAAAGTAAATTTATATTAACTGTCACTCCCGTTTGACGCTTTTTTTTAAAAAAAAAAGCACATCTATACTGACTGTCACTTCTGTCTGAGGTTCAAAAAAATACAATTGTGTTGACTGGTCTCCCGACATTAAAAAAAATTGCGCTGACTGTCACTCCTGTCTGATTTAAAAAGTACATTTGCACTGTTACTCCTGCCTGATAGAAGACTGAAGGTCGAAGCGAAATAGAGGATCCAGATATGAAGCATTGATGGATAGGATTCAACCGAATGAGTGGCCTGACCAGCGGTTGTCCAGTTCTGCAGTTACCCGGTCTAGAGATACAATTTTATCGAAATTTCGTGATGTTTTTACATTACAATGAAACTAATAAACAACATTTGTCATATGTTGTGTTCGTCTTTGAATCCTAGTTGTCAACACACGCTTAGTGAGCGGGCTGACTTCATTAACATGGATTCTCTGTATGCACACGTTGTGCACCGAGGGTTAGCTGTGTGAAGAATAGCGCCGTTATAAAGAAAGGAACGCCAAATCTTTTTTAGAGGATCTGCCAAGTTCCTTTCTTTCAGCCCTCTCTTTGCTACGTGTTTGGGTACGGTAAGCTCCCTTTAGGGCACAGGCGTCTGCATACGGCTATGTGTGAGCGCTGCCAGTACCTGTGTTGGAGTTATCTTACAATGAAACTAATTTTGTCCAAGTGGTGATAGTTGGGAAACGTATAAAATCTGTGCATTCCTCCATTCAGACGAGTGAAAGTAAAGGTTGGTCATATTCAGAATTTTTATCATTTCCATGAAAAGTAAACTGCTTTCGTCTTATTGGAAAAGGCAGGGCTGTCTTAGGCCTGTGGACAGATGTCGCCTGTTTTCTTCTAATCATAACTTTGCACACAGGCAAAAGATGAGGCAGTCTTGCCCGACGCGTGGACCTCCATCTGAACTGCTCTTTTGTAAACAGAACTTGGCAGGTAAGAAAGAAAAGGAGGTTGTCAACGATGATTGACGAAGTGAGCAAAAGCTAGTGACGCTGGGAACATAAAGCTAGTGATTCACTGAACCATAAATAGAACTTTGTTTATTTTCCGGAAATAATGACGTGTCCTTCCTCAGCCGCTAGACTAGACGATGTTCACGGGATCGCACTGGTTACACCGGCACGGGAGCGCGCCCACACACGCACTTTTATCACGCTCATAAACAATAAATCACCGAAAGAAAACAAAGGGAAAAATGACAGCAAGAAAGATGTCGACGCATTCTTTTGAGCCTTGCAAGACGACGCTGTTGCCAGCGTGTTGGACGCAACTGATGGGCGTGGAGAACACACCGGAGACTCGCTCTGGCTGACGTCTGAGGCAAGACACACGGCGGGAGAATCGTGAAGACGATCCAAGGCAAACAATCTCTTTGCACCGCGCCGGCCCCGCGCTGGACTGCAACACCTACCTCAGGGGGCAGGGGGCAGATGGGGCAGAAAGGGTGGTGGGACCAGGGGCCGCGCGGTGGGGCTGGGTTCAGTCTGGACGCCCAGCAAGTTTAGCGCCAGCAGAGGCGTTTGCAGGACGTGCGATCACAGAGCAGCCAAATGTGTTTGCACCCGGCCGCCAGAGGGTAGCACTGGCAGGGTGGACGATTCGGGGCTCGCGTCTCTAGCGGCAAGAGTGTGGGGAGGGGTGCGGGGGGAGATACCCCCGACGCCTTGCTTTTGCTGATGCGCCAGTGACGCTCACGTGACCCGTCTCAAGGGAGATAACGAAAATGTCCTTCCTGACTATCCCCCTGCATCGCCCGATCATGTCCGGACTAAGCTCTCGGCGGTCGGCACCGTTTTCTGGTCTTATTTGTTGGTCTCTTCCTAAGGGTCTCTGGGCTGCAGCGGCCTTGATTTAGAAAGCAGCGCCGTCATCCAAACATATTATTTGCTGTTTTTTCATTTCCTGAAGCTTGGGGGGGGGGCATGCGGAATGTCTGGCTTTCAACATTCAGATCGGCGTTTGCTTTGAAGCTGTTAGAGAGTTCGAGGCCCTGGCATTTCATCCGTTAGGCAAGAAAGCCAGCAGACGACAAAAAGTTTAATGAGCGACAGATCACATAATTATGTGCTGGAATGCTAAACAGATTTCAGGCACGCCAGTTCAGATACAGGGCAAATGTAAGTACCAAAACAAAAACAAAACAGATTAAAAAGACGTCCGCTGTCTGCACAACAGGTACATATCCACGGGGACTTTGGCCCCTTTCCCTCTAAGTAATAAAGAGAGACCCGAGGAATCTCTGTTTCGCAATAAATGCCTGCCCTTTTTGCCAGGAAGACAATGCGCTAATAGCTTTTGGCTTCTGTGCAGCCTGTGTGGCCGGAGAGGGAAAGTCGGGTATGATTATGGGACGGTGGAGATATACCCATACACGCGCCCACTTTCCTCCCGCTGCCCAGGGGCTGCCAGCAAGGTCAGAGGTGGCATGCGAGAACAGACTAATGTGGTGAAACTAAACACTCTCCGACAGTGCAAGGGAGAAAAACACAAACATGTCAGGCGCTAGTCCTTCGCGGAAGGGGGCGAGCGGGAAGTGGGGGAGTGGAGAGAGAGAGAGAGAAGGCGCGAACAGTACTTTGTACGCACTTGGGGTGACGCCTGTAAGTGCACCTCCATTCCCCTCCTCTCCCTAGCCTTATTGCCAGTGCTTCAGTAAGTAGCGCGGCCCGTGCAGGGCAGTAACGTGTTACCCGAAGTGAGTTTTATAGCAGCTAATGATGCGAGCCGTGTTAAGTAGTGAGGTCTAAGTTTCTATAACTTTGATAGTAAAAGTTCTGAACTCTATCAAGCGTCACTCGCCTTCCTTGTGTCTTTGAAACTCGCCTCTGCTAGCTCTTCTAGCTTTGTTAAACGACATAACCCTAGGTTTCTGCAGCACCGTCAGGTGCCGGACGAGATTTCTGCCAACCTCATCCATAACTTCGTGAACGCCTGTAAATATATCTTCCAGCTCCGGTACCCGCTAACAGGTACACCTGAAATCAGTTGCCAGCTGAATACGACGAAAGGAAACAGTTAATTACATTGGCCGAAGGAGGAATGCAGGTTTCTGGAAATTCTGTCCTTGACAGACATTTTGCCAGAGCTGATGACGTCACTTCGAGAGACTTTGTATACAAACACGTGGCTGTCACTACTTGTTCTATCAGCAATGCTAGCTTGGATAAGCGAGGAAAAACAGGACTTTAACTGGCCAATAAAGCTTCTTAATTGACCATTTACCTTACAGCCACCAGCTTTTATCTTTAACTTGTTGTCAGGCAGAGTGACACAAAAATGAAGCCGGACCTCAATGAAGCCTTGTCATAAAGGGGTAATTAATAGATAACCACGAAGAAAGTGAGTGTGGGATATATTAAAAATGGGATTTCATAACCAATAACCAATAACCAGTAACCAGCACGATGCTCCCAGTACTGAACACGATGGACCATAAGCATAATGCAAGAGTTTAGAATAGATTATGAATGTTTTTTTCACACAAAGTTTTCTTAAGAAATGAACGGTTTCCCAGATCATTCAAGTTCAGGTAAAGTGTTCTCTATCGAAATTAAAAAACAAAAAACCTAGATCCAACGATTCTGCTGCAAGTACTCCAAAATGGACTGAAACGTACACAAGACTGAAGCAACTCCACGTCCAGGGCCTCTTTTTAACTGAAAGGACGCACCAAGCCTGGCAAAATAGAAAACACATTAGTCCGGTGAGGAAAGGACTAAGTGTTGATGGCGATGTGGGATAAACGACGACCTTAATGACTACCAGAGCCGATTGTGCTCACAGATAACTCTCTCCCGACTTTCCTCCGCCAAAAGCCGCTAAGACTGTTTACAGAATCTGAGTTGTTTCGTGAATCCAGGCGGCAAAATATGCCCCACTTTGAAGCGAGATTGCGTTTGCATTCATCTAACCGAATTACTACACGCGATGTGCTATATTTAGGTGCTAGGAAAACAGGCACGAGCTGCCTGATGCCTACACTGAGATGACGTAAATATTTTTGTTACGCCCTCTGACTTGGAAAATAGGAGATGACCTTTTTCCGTAACGATCTAGTTTTAAGTTCAACAATCCACTCACTGAAAAAAAACCAGTGACTGATTAGCCAGTTATCTTGAACTTGAGAGAGGCAACGTTTACCATTATCAAAGAGATGTAGATATGACACAGACATAGACGCCAATACCCGTCATGTTGCAGCTGTGGTCTCTGTTTGAAGATGGCTTCTTGTTACAGTTCAAAACACAAAATAAAATTTCTACCAACTACAAACACCCTATTGGTAGCAAAGAACCTGTTGACTGCATATAGGCCGAACTACACTCACAAGTTTCCCTAGCAGCTTGTGATCACATGACCCTAAAACGTATCAGCTAACAACAAACATACACAAAAGACCCATAAGTAGTCAGAATGGTTATTTATATATATATATATGTAATTTAATTTGATTTATTTGCGCCCCTTTCTCTCTATATATTTACGTCTTCTGATTTAGAGAATACAAGATGCATGACCTTTTTCTTTAAAGATCTAGTGTTCAGTTCAACAATCCACTTACTGAAAAAAACTGAGCGACTGTTCAGCCAGTTTTTTTTATCTTGAAATGTGAGAGTCACTGTTTACCAGTTATCAAAGACATGGAAATTCCCCGAATGGCATAGAAGAGCACCTAAGTTTAGATTCAGTGGTGTTTCCATGCGCTTTCAGGATTTCCTGTTCTTACGGCCACATTCCATTCTCAGTAGGATCATTGTCACATTGTGTGTCCCCTAGGATCATTGTCACATTGTGTGTCCCCTAGGAAAAATAACTGGTGTCATGGAGTTTGCTATCATTCATTCGTGAAAGTCGTATTGCATAATCTTTGTTGACTCCATGTTTAAGCCCGTGTTTGGCCCGATTGGATAGGTCAGCCACAGTGGTTACGCCTAAAGAGGTCTTGTTCACACTTTCTAGCCCAGCTTAGTTGTCCCTAAGCGTCCAGCCCTTCACACAGGTGACTGGAGATAATCTCGCCTCACCTGAGGCTTAGACAGGTCTGTAGGTAGAGCTGCGGGCCAGCAGCGGGTGGTTGCTGGTTCAAATCCAGGAGCACTCAAGGATTATTTCCTGGAGTTGAATATTCTGCAGACTCCATTTGGCCTTTCCCCAAAACATTTAACACCCTCTCCCCGCTGGCCATCTTCCTGCAGGTATCAGTCTGGTGGTTCTGTCAGTGTATTGCTTAGTAATAGGACCCCACCCCACCCTCCCCCCATAGTGCAAACTCACCGCGAGGTGGAAGCATTGTCCCCATAAAATTACCTACTCCCCCCCCCCCCAACTCCGCCACTTCACGCTGCCTCTCTGCCCCGGATACCGGTGCTCCCCAGTTGCGCTGCTCTGTGTGTGTTTGTGAAAGTTGTGAGAGTGCGTGCATGCGTGCGTGCGTGAATGAGAGAGCTTTCTAATTGCTGCATAAGCCTGTGTCAGAACTGAAACAAGTTGATCTCCATTTATAACAAATGAATAATGCATGCAGAGTATTACATTTAGCGGAGAATTTCAAGAACGCTAGAATTTGTTTGAAATTTCCGTTTAACTCTCTGCCTTTTCGCATCCTGCTACTCCGACACGATGAAAGGAACTTGATCTAATTCCAGAATATGCGATAGGAAAAGGCACTGTAGATCAAGCGATTCCATTTAACAGGAGCCTTGTTTAGACGGCGCCTGAACGCAGACAATATAAATCATTTACGAGATCATCACCGGCGGGGGGGGGGGGGTTAATTTCTCGCTTTAAATTAGCAGTCCCAAAACGACTTACGGGGGACAAGCGATCGTCATCGGGGTCTTCCCTCCCCCTTACCCCCTTCCATGTATACTGCCAGGCAGGGCAAAGGACTGGTTTATAGCCGCTCGCACCGCCAGCTTGAGCAACTATTTTTAAAAAAAAGGGGGGGGGGTGACTTGTCAGCTTGGCGGCCTCTGTCTTGACGCTCGACTCGTTGTCCAGCTAAGTGGGCCAGATGAGGCCGGGCCCAGATTTGCCGGCCCGGGACAGCTGCGGTGGCTGTGCGAATCGCATCCATCATATTGCTCCCTCCTTTAGCGATGCAACGCGGTACAGCATGCAACCATCCGTCATGGCGGCGCGCAGCTCTGGGAACTGCACTGGGAGCATTCCCTGGCGCGCACCGCCTCACCTCGGTGGGGACAGCCAGTGCGAACAGAACGCGTGCGGCCCTTCAATCTGCCTGCGAGCCTGCGACGGAAATAAACTATTTATGCGCCTTTTCTTGACTCGGCCAACGTGCCGCAGCGAGCAGCGCACAGTTTGGGAGCCCGCCATACTACTCCAGCGGCAATAGCTGGCGAGGTACGAAACACAGAAAAACTCAGGTAGTGCATCAGCTTCTGCGTGTGTTGCAGAAGCTGAAGGGAAGCTAGAGCTTTCGTTAATCCACGTCCCATATTATCCAGACCTTTCGCTGCTGCAAATATGAAGCTGAGTTTAACTAGAGCCTCGATCACTTTTGTTGCCGGGGTTTTCCATTCTGTGTTTGCTAACGATTCAAATCCTTTCCGCTCAAACTGCACATTGTTCTTCGTCCTCCCTGGTTCTGTCGCCTTTGTCGTTAATGTCAACTTTTTCTGGGGAGGGTTGGAGCGCTCAGCTCAAACATTCTGTGCCTGATTCTTTTTATGAATGGAAAACATCCAGACAAGATTTCACACTTTATTTCCTTCTGGGCACTTGCTTTCTCTCGCGAGTTAATTCTTTGAACTCGTTCTTTGGGTTTACAGAGTTCCCTTAATAAATACTGATTTCTTTCAACCACATAGTTGTAACTACTGTACAAGTTTTCTCTCGAAGTACAAGCGAGTAGCACAATGTTTTGTGTGCGTTTTAACCCGTTTTACAAGCTCAGAACTCTGGACCCCCCCTCCCAAAAAAAAATCATCCAATCACACGTCGGTCTTAGAAATTTCGGTATTGCAGGCAGCATGCTAAATAGTCGGTCGCTCGAACACCCGGTCGTCGCAGTCTGAAGCTGTTCTCGATGTCTCTATCATTTGACTACAGCTGCTACCAGAAAAATGGGTCGGATGACCCGGTGTGACGAGATCGTTTTTCACACTGCGTTTTTCCCGTCCATGTAGGTCAGAATTTTATCTGTCAGGTTTCGCACTAAAATATTACGAAATTCTTCAATATTTTACTTCCACCAACTGATTATACTGCCTGTTGACTCATCAGTCAGTCTTCCAAGCGAGCGGTTTTGTAAGTTCCGCATGCGCAATAGAGCTGTCTTGACTGGAACATCACGTAGTCGTACAGGATTAGCTCTGGGTCCCAGAAAGGAAAACGTTGTGATGTGACAGGTCTGGCAGCAGAGGTTGGAAAACCTCGTCAAATTTAAAGAACTGAGGTAGACCGGTGTTTTTTAGGGGGCCTGTTTACACCGA
Organism: Lanistes nyassanus; assembly: GCA_004794575.1. Taxonomy (NCBI): domain Eukaryota; kingdom Metazoa; phylum Mollusca; class Gastropoda; order Architaenioglossa; family Ampullariidae; genus Lanistes; species Lanistes nyassanus. Next base: position 748,498 of record SMGT01012335.1, read on the forward strand.
TCGCTGCTGGCATGCGTCTCGGTGCCTGCCTATAAAGATCTTAATATAAACATGGCTCTTGGATCCCCCTCACATCGGTGTAGTAAGGGGTATACATGAGAAGTTTAATATCCCCTATTATCGTGGTAATTACATCGGGTTCACGACGTAAAGAGAGCGGGCCAAGGCCATGCATCTTCGCTGTGTGAACAAAAAGCCTGAACGCAGCTCACCCCCAGCCCCCGCGGGCAGGTCCTTTCTGTGTGCTGCACCGAGCGGCCCACCACGTGCAGGTCGCGTTTATCCGAACAGAGCAATCGTTTAGACTTCAGAATACACTGACAATAAAATGAAAATAGCCAAGTAAAACAGCATTTCTGGGGCCAAAATGCTTTTCTTAACAGCGGGGCTCCCCGACAACAAATGTTATCCTCCCTACTCCTGTTTAATCTGCACCCTTTGCCCTCCTTCCCTCTCCCTGGCGAACTGAGCTGTGACACTCCGCCGGTTATAATCCAATTTCTGAGGAAGTAGATCACTTTTAACATGGTCTGTCTGTCTGTCTGTCTGTCTGTCTGTCATTTTCTGTCTGTCATTTTCTGTCTTTCATTTTCTTTCTTTTTCTGTCTCTCTCTCTCTCGTTTTCTTATTTATTATGTCGTCATTGCAGCTATCTCTGGATTGGAACTCGTCACCACTTGCTACAGTGTGAACGCGTGGCCATGTCGCGAATTTTTTTTCTTCTCAGTTCTGCCCCTGTCCCGGGTGCGCATGCGCGTGCCTGTTGCTAACCACAACAACAGATAATTAAAAGTCGGGCCATGACCTCCACCCAACGTCACTTCTTACAGTTAGAGTAAAGAGGCCAATGTGCGGAAACCGAAAAATGAGTGGTACAGGCATTGGGTTTCACAGTTGAAAAGGTGCAAGTTCCAAACCCATATAAGCTTTCGATTTTTTTAGGGGGTGGGTGGGAGGATAAGCGGTAGGGTTAGAGTTTGGTATTAGGCAGGGCTTTTGTTTTCCTGTAGAAGTTCAACCCTGCGTCTTTTGCGCCAAGCGGGATAAAAGGTGGTCTGTGCGTGCGTGCCCCAAGTCAGTGGGAAATGCAGACGCCCACCCCAGGCTGGGGAAAAACTCAGTTGAGAAACTGAACTTCACGGCCAGGCTATTTGGCGTAGTATCCGATGAGTTCAGCTCGAAGTCTCGAAAAAGAGCATGACTGAGACAGAAATATTGATTTTACAAGTGATTGACGTCTTGGGCAGGTTTCCAATTGCCAATGCAAAAGTTCAAATCACCTTATGGGACAGTCACAGGCAGGTGATAAATACTTCTGATCAAGTGACCGCTTGTAACCCGCGCACCCAAGCCCAGGATTAAAAAATACAGAAACAGATTAATGAAGAAGATTCAGCTTGAGGGAAAAATTTCCGAGCTAACAAACGTAGTTTCATTAAGTGTGCGCTTTTTACTACTTCACACAGTATCCATGTTCTTTTCTCCCTGTATTCAGAGTCCACCCACCCCCCACCCCCCGCCCTTACCCCTTCTTTTCCTCGTAGGAGTAACTTATTGGAATATTTCTTTATCGCATTTCACAGCGTCCTCAACAAGTTCGTGTTGAAACACAATTATCTCCGGTCGTAATGTGGTTTAGTTTTTTCAGTAGTCTAACGCCTCCCCTCCCCTCCCCTCCCCTCCCCTCCCCTCCCCTCCACGTCTGTCTTGTCTCTCAGCATTTCATTAAACCGAGCAACGCTGACGCACCTTACAAATATTTTTAATTTGCTTTACATTCACTGCTTGAGACATGGGATCATCCGGCATGCACGTTTCGTGTCTTGTTCCAGCACCCACCTCCCAATTCAGCGCCTCGTCTGCGTGCATGCCGACATCCGGGTCCTTTGGGAGCATAATTGCAAGGCACGGTACAATTAGACATGCCCATAAATCTCTCGCCTTTTGAAAAGTTAGCATTTTTTCCTGTAAGCATATTTTATGCTTATTTTAAAAATCTACAGAAGCAAGTCTTCTTGTCTGTTCTCGCCCAGGTCAAGAATGTTGTCTGTACCCGTGTGCTAATTCATGCTTGAGTATGCGTGACCGCACATGCGAGATTTGTGTGCGTATGAGGGCTTCTAATCGTCTGCCTGAATGTGATTGTTTTTTCTGTGCGAGCGTGTGCGTGTGCGCGTGAGCGGGTGCGCGCGCATGTGTGTGTGAAGGTTGCATGCACCTTCCTTAATAGAAATCTATTTTCTCTCCCGTCAACCCCCCCCACCACCACCACCATCTATTCCTCCAGAGTCTCTCTCAGCTTCATGATGTATACCATATATTTATGCCTGACATTAAATACAATTTTTAGGAGGGGGTGGTTCTGGGTACCGTTCTGGTGCGTACTGTATATACTTTAGACGTTCCGTGAGACTGAGCGAGGTACGTTTTGCGTTGCTACTGTGCGTGTCCCTTAACGACGCCACAAGATGGTGGCCACAGATAGGCGTCAGGTGCTTCATTGATACGACCTGTCTCCCGTGTCGCGCGCAGCACGCGAACGCTAATAACGGCGATACGTCACGATACGCTAGTCCGCTTCTCACCTCCATTAACCAGGTGCGAGTGCTTCCATGCGAAGTGGGCCAGGTAAGGATGGCAAAAGTTGGGTCACCGGGTGTGGAGAGGACGGGAGGTCCTGGACACGTGTTGGGCAAAATCAACAGGAATCTTGCGCCTTCTGCCCGAAGCTTCCCGCCATCTGATGCACTTGCAAGTCGACGGTGAACTGCTCCATCCTCCCCTCCCCCGGACCACCCCTCCTGCACGGGTAACGCCTCTTACGGTATTACTTTTCCCACCCACCCCCCTCGTCCCTCCCAGCCTGATCTTCCCTCCATCGCCATCCAGCACGGTAGGAGAGCAACACGTGGTTCAGAGGTGCCGTGCATACCTGCTGGACGTGAGGACTGGACACTCAAGCGAGTGACAGGTAAATGCCCAACGTGCCATTTAATCAGTGGAGGTCAAAATTTTGTGCAAGAAAAACGGAATGGAGATCGGGTTAAGGTACACGTGGCTACTAGACGCCTGGAGGAGACACTCACGGCAAGACAAGGAGGTTGCTTGGAGCTGGTGGGAGGAAGAGGGGCAGGTACATTCCTCCCGTGCACGTGCGGGTGCGTTCAAAAGCTCGAGGGCAGCATAGGCAGTCTGCACGCGCCAGGTGGTCGGCCATGCACAAGCCAGTGTTATTGACGCGAGGCATGCAAGCAGCGTTAGGCAGTGACGTCAGAACTCCTAGGGTCGACTGTAAGGTCTCAGACGCCATTGTCTAATTTTGCTCGCGTTCCTAGCGTCGTCAAACTCGCTTCTGATTTCATATTCTCAGAGCGATGAGTTCAATCGCTAACAGTCTGTCACGATGCTTCCGCGAGACAGCTTGCTAACATTTGAGCGAAATACGACATTTTGCTGCAAAGCATCTGCATGCTCCTTGGTGTCCAATCTGCTGATACATTAGCAAAAAAGTTGTTTCATCGAGTTCTTGGCGCGAAAACTGGCGAGTGGAGGAGTCGCAAGAGATTATGTAATTACTTTACCCAGATATTATTTGACGCTTTGTCACCCTTCATTCCTTCAACATTCTGGTGTGTGTGCTCGGGGTGTTAATCCGATGTTACGTTAAAATAACCTACAGCTGGGTCTAAGACAATTCACGCGCTGTGATATTTTACTTGCTCCGTTCCGATTCAGTTCATGATTTCGTCTGCTTTTGTTCGGCTTTTCCCTTTGGTCATGTGTGCGCCTACCACCGCAAAAGGAGAGGAGAGGACACTGGGAAAACATGTTGAGTCTGGGCTTCGTTACTGTTCATATTAAGGTACTAAGTGGTTTATCGTGAAACTCTAACAGACCAACAATGTTGGATGTGCTCATAAAAAAAGAAAGGGAGAGAACGAGCTAAGGGTAGATATACAAACAGACAACTGCAGAAAGTCGAATCCCAACATGGCGAAAGAATATGCGTGACAGCGTGACCGAAAGAAAAATTTTTAAAGAGACTATTGCAAGTTATATATTTTTGTCACGACATTATTTGCTTTTTAAAGTATTGGTAGACAACAGTGGCTTGATTTTGTTTTCTCACCCGAAGGTCTAAGTTTTATTTGCAATTTGTCATTTACAAATGTCTGTGTGATTTGAGTCTGTAGTTGCAGAGCGCTGTACTCATTTACTGGGCAATACATGTTGTGGCTGACGTTGTTGAAACGCTGGTAACCTGTCGTATAGTTTAAGATTTAAATCAATGCATGTACTGGTTTTACCTCGTTTTCCCCTTGGAGAGAACAAGGGCAGAAATTTATTTTAAAAGGGAGAAAAAGCAACAAAATTCTTGACAAGGAATCTCTTCATTACTGCACTGTGAGGGTCGGTAGTGCTCCAATTCCAGTAAAGCTTCCAGCACTTTAAGACCTTCTCCTTCCATCACAGGGTATTGAATATCGCTGTTCATTTCCTGACCTATCCTCAACACCGCAGCTGAAAACGAAAACAAAATATTCAGTTTTCTTTAGGCCCCAGGACCTGTTTCCTGAAATGCTGTTGTTTCGTTTTTGATCAAAAACCTAAGCATTTCTCAGTCGCTTCCACTGCCAACAGAATAAAGGCTATGCTACACTAGAAACGAAGAACGGTTTGATGAACTGTTTCACAATGGTTTTGCGAAAACCATCCGGCAAACTGTTTTGTAAACCTTATTGACCCCGAGAGGATCGTTTTGTAAACACACGCTATGCGCGGGGAAGTTCAAGTAAACAATGAGGAAGCCGATAATTGTACCCAAACAAAGGAAGAAAATATGAAACATATACTGGAAATCAAACCGACATCCTTCAAAATAAAGGTTCACGCTTTTACAACGAGCCACGCTGGCTTCATGGGAAAGGGGTGGAACTCAAACTATTTAATGGTTCATAACATGAATCCAACCGAAATTTTAAAAACAAAGAAATGTTTGAACTTGAGGGTTCTTTAATGGTATTTACAAACACAAGCAAAACAAGCACAAAGGTATGTGTATTAAAGCATCGAGCATTTGCTGATAGAACAGTTGAACCCCGAATCCAATCGACGATTCAGTTGATGTGAACCGACTTCGAACGGCTCCATGTCTTTCCCTAGGGCTAGAGCATAGACGTTTAAGCGCGTTTAGTAAAAAAAATAAAAATAAAAAAAGTCCCAAACGAACAAATATGCGAGAATCCATATTTCCTTGACAACTTTTACTGTAGCATTGAAAATTTAAGCCACAAATACTTTTCCAGTCACATTAGCAGGGATCGAACTCTGTGCGCTCTGTAAATATTGTCAAAACACTGTGCTGTATACGTGCGACTTCACTCAGTTCAGTGCCAGGTTTGGGTCTGTGCCTGTTGGGGTTGTCCTGACGAAGGGGCAATGCCCCGAAACATCGACTCTATCTTTGTCATTTGTAGCTTGGTTCAGTTCCTCTGTTGTATCAGGTTTTATTTTCAAGCGGCAGTCACGTGCTTCGTTTTAAAATAGAGCATAGTCTAAAATGGAAGATATGAGGCAAAGCGTTTGCCAAACAAAATGTCGGTATGCCACATGACCAACAGGAAACACAATCTAGTTCTGAAACTATTTTGATCAAAAACGTGTTTATCATACACAGTGTGGCATAGCCTTAACGAAAACACGCGGAACTTCTCTCTTCCCTCTATTTCAGTTTTTTCCTGGGGTTTTTTTCTGCCATGGATGTTCAAATTACCAATTTGGCGTAATTGCTCACTCGCTTCTTTCACAACCAAGAGCGTTGTAGTTTTGCCGCTAGGTGCCGGCAGGTGGCCATGTTGCGTGCCCGCCATTTTTCACTAAGCAGCTCAACTTTGTTTTTGCAACAGGCGGCGGTCTTTGATTAACCCTTTGGCCCCCCGCTGATCAGGGGAGTGAAGCTCTAAAGTGGCAGTACGCTTTCCCCAGGTAAAGCGCGCGGAGCTGCATTCTTTTTTGTTCATTGTGCTATTCTACATCCAGAGCCTAGTCCGTGTCCACATCTGCTGTACCTGGTGTAAACCTGAATAATCTCTCCCCTTTTCCGCTCCCTCAAACTCCTTTGATATATCCTCCCCCTCCCCTCCCTTCTCTGGGGTTGGGTAAGAAGTGAAAAAGCCCGCTAAAAATTTATATTTTGCTACAAATTTGAGTAGCGAGTGTTAGTGTAGTCTCTACAAATTAAAAAACACACTACATGTGTTTCTGTAGCATTTCCCCTGCAGGAATTGCGCTACACTAGCTTCCAGAATACAAGTGACAGTGCCGCGTGCCGTCAGTCAATCATAAGCCATGCCTGAGCAGCTTGACGACTGGCGAGTTATTCGCCAGCAATTACTAGCGGAAGTATCCCAGTGCGCATGCTCGGTAGTTGTTCGGTACTTTGCAAACCTTTGTAGACACTACACTACTCGCTACTCTAATCTGTAGCGAAATACAATTTGTATCGCGAGATACACGCTTACAAAAGAATTTTTGAAAAAGCTGTTTTCAGCAAATAGTTCATGAAGCCGGCGAGCTGTTCCTTGTAGGGTGCCTTTTATTTTAAGTTTTTGAGCGGAGAGGATACAAGTTATTGCTTGAACACTCGCTGCATCTCACCCATCCGCACCGTCCACAAATCCCGCCCCTGGGAGACACTTTCTCTGGTTTAATTGTTCCCTCCGCTTCCTCTACCTCGGCAGTAAGTGATCTAGCCCGGAGTTATACAGAAAGCCATCAGTTTTGTGGACTAATAAAGACGTAGTGACAACCGACCAATTTATATCAATGGAACACTCACCCGTTCTACATATATTGTAGAAGGATACAATCAAGCACGCGCTATTGGGCGTACGAGGACGTGCGCGCGAGCGGGGAGGAGAGAGATGCACAGCTGTCTATGTAAGACTTAAATTTGTAAAAGCAAACACCTTCATATGGATCAAACGATAAAGACACTTGTCTTTTAAAACCTCAAAAACTTCACACCCTTAGCTGTTAGTCCATGCTGCTCTCCTAACGCCTACCGTTCAGCTCCCTCAGTCCTAATTCTTCCCAACATTAAATTCCCAGAAGATGAGTGTATTGCTGCACATTTTTTGCTTCTGTGGTTTTTTTAAACGAAGAGTTTTGTAAATTATTTTTCATTCCATTGAAAGTATCTTTATGCACCGACTCACCCGAGGTGCGATAAACGCTGATCATTAGCTGTTCTGTAAAGCACCAGATAGTTTCCGGGCTTAAAACGTGACTATGGTCGCTGCTTGCAGTGGGTCACGGAGTGCGCTAATGATGAATTTTCCTGACATCTCCCCACCCCCCTCCCTTTCCATTTTTTCTCCCTCAGTCACTCTCACTCTTACATCGATTAAAGATAGTAGCTCGCACTGCCTGACCCCTGCCTGCAGTTTGTTTCTTGCGCGGCACCAAAGTCTATGGCGGAGGGGATCAGGGTTACTGGCGAGGAGCACATCTTGGGACTCTGTGGCTGCCCGATCGGAAAGTGCACGCCATAAGAAGCCGGCGGAGAGGGATTTGTCTAGCTCCCCGCGGGCCTTTCATCTCTCCTTTTGTGTCAGACTGACGCGGTTGCCTCCCTGATTCCACCTCCAGCACGTAACGTCTGGAAGTTGTGCACGCGCCATGCTTGGCGACGTCAGAATCTGCTGTTGCCTTGACTTCCATCCGCTGGACTTAGTTCTGGGGCCACAGCTCCGTCGGCTGTGGACATGCGTGCTGCGAGATTCCCACAATGCACTTCTTTTGCTCAGCCTGGTTCAGAACTTTCCAGTCTTTTTACGTTCAAATTTGTAATAACTTTTTGTCTCCAGTGAACTGCGAACAAGACTGTAACGTGCTTTGAAAATTTATCTAGGCATTTCAAAATACCTTATCTGTATATTAGTGTACCCCATCTTTATCACTGCACATCTGACAACACTCTTAGCTGCTGCATTACACAATTACATGGAAGTAATTGTAATTTAATCTCCTTAATCATTTCTTTCTTTCTTTCTTTTTGTTAGTTCCTTCGTTTTGTCCCCCCGTTCTTTCCTTTTTTTCTATCTTTTCTTTCTGCCTGTCTCCTTTCCTTCCTTTGCTTAACTTTTCTTTTTATTTACTTTGCCTGAATTAGTTAACGGCTTCGCTTTAACCGTCAGCTAGAGAACAAGCCTTCTGTGACCCACCCAGTCTCCGTGTAGGTATGAAAGCAACCTCTGTGTGGGTGTGAAAGTAGTCTCAGAGTGTGTGTGAAATTAGCCTCAGCGCAGGTGTGAAAGTAGTCTCAGGATGGGTGTGAAAAGTCTCAACGTGTGTGTGAAAGCAAACTCAGTGTAGATGTGAAAGTAGTCTCAGTGGGTGTGAAATTAGCGTCAGCGGGATATGTGAAAGTAGCCTCAGCGTGGGTATGAAACCAGCCTCACCCTTGCTGTGAAGGCAGCCTTAGTGTGGGTTTCAAAGTAGTCTCAGAGTGGGTGTGAAATAACCTCAGCGCGGGTGTGAAATCAGCCTTAGTGTAAGTAAACCAGTAGGTTTCCTTTGCCGCTTTTTGGCGCTACTTAGTCTTCGGAAACAAGGACGCTTCTGTTACAGCACGTCACTAGAGTCTACAAGCATTAAGTGCACTCTCGATCCGCAGCGGTCTGCAAGACTATGAGAGTCTGCCCAGCGGTGGAGTGGACAGCTCACTGGACAGCAGGAAAGACAAAGAGAACTTGCGGAAACATAATTCTTTCTGGAAGAAAAACTCAGACAAACAAACAATACAAAAGAAGCAAAATCCAAAAGCGATTTAATGGAGACTGCAATTTTTAAAAGGTGATTATACCTTATCACTCCGTCTACCACTATTTCCCCCCCCCCCTTCCAAAAAAACCACCTCAGATTTGTAACCTCTCTCTCTCTCTCTCTCATCATGCGATAGAGACGGTGGCCAAGTTCTCAGTGAAAAAGTTGATAAACGTTGGTCCCGGCACACCTAATGATATGCTCTGTGGTGAAACCAGCCTTTTCCTTTGTTCCTGCATGGGGTACTGGGTTCGTCCGTCTCTCTAGAATGGATAGCAATAGACTTCCTCACAAAGCATACAGCAAGTTGCGGCTTCTCCCTCACAAAGCATACAGCAAGTTGCGGCTTCTTCCTCACAAAGCATACAGCAAGTTGCGGCTTCTCCCTCACAAAGCACACAGCAAGTTGCGGCTTCTTCCTCACAAAGCATACAGCAAGTTGCGGCTTCTTCCTCACAAAGCATACAGCAAGTTGCGGCTTCTTCGTGAGGCTGGGAGAGTGTTGGGATAAGATGCATGCAATGATCTTTATAAAGATGGCTTTGGCTTTGTCTGGGAGAACCAATTAGAGGTCAATATGTCGAATGGTTCCTTAG